>JAUZNC010043757.1:0-16933 GCA_034780395.1 Vannuccia rotundouncinata | reverse complement strand
CAAATGTTATATTTTCTATCATTGCATGCATGTCAAAATAATATCAGAATTAGGCTTGATATAAAATAGTGTTATGTATTGCATGTAAGGCTTTAGAATATGCATCACAGACATACTTATGAATTGTTTATTATAATAATTTGATACTGTCAGGAAACACACAGTTCAGTTGTAACAATCAATTGCGATTTATTGCGCCACAAAAAGAAGTGTATAAATTTTATATATGGAGCTTTTTTATATCTGTATAATACAACTATCATAGATTGAAGCTATAATGTTTAGTTAAACATTAAAAATTTAGTTAAGAAAGAAGATTATGAAATTCAAAATTATATTGTAACTTGTGCAAGTTTATTATTACAATATTCTTATATTCTTACTTTAACTTATTATTCTTACAATCTACTTACTAAAATTAGTATTCTTATATTCCACTTACATAAACTAATTAGTCTTGCATAAGGAGAAACCAACAGCAAAAATCGGGTCAATACACCTTAATAAATTTAGAAAAATTGTTTTTGGTGTATTATACTGAAGTCTAGAATATAAAAATGTAACAACTTCATATGGTTGCTTTAAAAAACGTATATTCTTTTGTTATAAGGATCCAATGGACACAATTTACATTGCTTTATGTAGAGATGGATTGTATAAAAGGTACATAATTAAGGGTGGTTTTGATCATGAAAAATTATTTGTTACAATATATCATTTAAATAATTATAACAATGACAATTTTTGTCCGAAAAGAATAAAAAGGAAATTTGAATTTTGCGACGAAATTTAATTATACCAACATCCTTTCTAATATAGGGTCTGATTTTTTAATAAACTGAATTTTGACCAAAATTAACATGAATTCCTTTTTACCTTTTACCGACGGACATATTTTACAAATCAGCTCAATAAAAAATTGAGCAATATATTGCATTAATAATTAAACGTTAATTAATACACGCTAAACATATATTATAAATGTTTCATGGTTTTGTAATCTAATAGCACACAGTGTAGTGAAATTTATGATCACAAATAATGAGTTATAGAGCATTGGCTGTACTTCTAGTAAGTAAACAATTGTGAATGCAGTGTACCACAAAGCGTATGTCACACTGCACACCATGCACAGAGTCAACAACAACTTTTTCCGTACCGTAATTGATGTTTGCAAACGGAAATCTGATTTATTAATTCATCTTCATCTTCTATATACTCTAGAGTTGAAGTTTTTATAATCGGAAATAGGTGCAGCCATAAAATATCACTTATGTATCTTGCACTAGTGTTAAAAATGAACAATTGATTCAACCAAAAGATCTTTGCTATCCATAAAGAAAGTTTTTAATTAAGACAATTTAACTATAAATATATTAATACAAATTATATAAAACTAGTTGAAAGGTAAATATATAAAATGCTTTTGTGTAAAACCTGTAGTATCAACATATATTATATTAATTGTTTGAGAAGTTGAGTGGATTCACAATGGCTGATGTTAGTGGAAAACAGAATAATACAAATATTCTGTTTTAAGTTAACGCTACAATTTAGTCATAAATTCGTAATTTGAGAAAGTACCATTTTCTCCACTTCGCATAACTGTTGGTATATATTAGCGAAAGCCGGCTTATAAGAATCTCATGGAGCAAGGAAGGGACTGTATAGCTAGCTATATATGGTGTATAGAATAGTTGTCTGGGGTGGATGACCATAATTGTGCGCTGAACCGCATGACAGACTAACAGGAAGAGAAATCTCCATGGGGTGCTGTCGACTGAGTCATAACATTCGCTTCTGCCTTCTCAACTAATAGACTATTTACTCCCTAAATTAGTTTTCCTTCAAAGTCCATTGCGACGCGACTGGTGCTACACTGAAGAGAGCTCTGATACACAAACGACGCACGAAGGACTCCCAGACCAAGGCTAGTATACGGAGGGATTGCTAAGGGGAGATAAAGAGTGTAATATTGGAAATGCCGGGTAAGAAAGGACTGAGGGAAAGGGCTTTATGGCTTCATCATAATAAAAATCTGACAACAAAAGTTAGCCATCATTAAATAGTTGAGAAGTGTTACCATTTATTTCTAGAAGGAAATGAAGTAAAATAATAATGTCCTTTTCTCTTTACGACAAGGAGGAAGCTCTCATACAGTTTAATAAATCTTGACACATTAAAAGTAAAAGCTTTGTGAAGACCATAAAAAATAAATCTATTGAGCACAGAATTGTTAGATCAGTGTAAAAATTAATTAACATTTATAGTGGCAATTAAATATTTTCCATATGAAATAATAGCATTAGACCTGTGTCAAAAGCATATAACATACTCAACTTAACTTAACCGAACAGATATATGGGCTGCAGATGAGGTCCACAAAATTAGCAACAGAACGGGTCTCGGTATATAACGCTATGAATACATTGCAACAACATTAAGTCATGGATTCCGTCTCCTAGCCTTTCTACAGCAGTCGTGCTGTGACAATGAACGCGGGATAAAAAGGCTTTTAACACGATAGCCATGTCTTTATCAAAATATTGACATCTATTTCCGAAATATTGAAGACTAATAATGCATGATGCCGCCATGTTATTTCCATAGTTCAATGTGTTTCCTTCATTGAATATGTTTTTAATTCCCTCTTCTATATTATAGTGTCCCTTGATTAAGGATGTATATACCTGTCTGAAGATTACAGGAAACCTTTCCTATAGATGTATTCATCTAATTAAATATGACGATCAGCTAAAGTCTCACGAGACAACTGACACCTGATTACCTGGGTTGCTAATGCATAGCTCAGACTATTACTCATATATTTACGAGAGAAATGATGTTTGGGAATAGCATCAATATTTAGTTAATTTCCTTTCATTTAAATATTTAACAGTGGACATTTTCAATTAAATAGCATAATCTATTAAGATGATAACTTTTGATAAGATTGCTAAAAAGTTATCCAAATTTTTGAGACATCATATTTTTTTAATAAATTTAACAAAAAATGATTAAAAATAATAAATATTTACCAGGGATTACTTCAATATTCAACTTAAAGTATTCCTGCGATGTTCATTTACTCATTGATAGAAAAACAGATATTTTAGTTTCATTATATTTTTATAGATTAAAGGTTCATTTCATTTTAGAAGACGATAATAGAATGTTCTGTTTACAATAATGTATTACTTAACTGAAAAATATATTAAATCTCAACATTAAAGTATATATTTTCAGTTTTTCATAATTTGATCAATTAATTATTTACATGGAACTTAGTTTATATTGGATACAATAAGTAGTCAGTTTTTCTCTCCATTTTTATCATTAAACCCTTTCTCACTTAATTTGGGGAACAATTTGACGTGCTCCTTTATACCACAAACGAATATAATCTCCCCATGGATATAAACAGAGTACACAGACAGGCCCCTGCGTGTGAATCCCTAAGCCAACTGTGCTGGCCCTGTGAAGTAGAAGCTCACCTTAATTATATTCTCGAACTATTCAACTTTCTTCCTCTTCAACTCAATGATAGACAGCTTATATCGATTTTTAATGTTAACACCAAATATGGCGATAAAAATTTCAGTCTGGGTCGCTCACAATTCTAAATACACATTTCTAGGAGTGTTTTCTGAAGGCGATAACTGCAGTTATATTTTTATTCTCGGGTTTATTTCAAGTTGATTGGAATCACTGAAGCGAAAGGTTGAGGCAGCAGACAGCTCTCTCTGATCAATCGTTACATTTCAATTGAATCAAATCATCTGCTAATTTAGGTACCATTTATAAAACTCGATATTTTTCACACATTTTCCAAAAAAAAAGAGTGAAATTATGTTTTCAATTTTTTTACTCAACGGTTTTTTAAATGAAGAAAGGTGAAAGAATGCAGAAGAAATCACATGCTCGAGAATTCTCCAATTATTAAACGTATATTTTAGTTATTGACATATACAAAGCGCGCGCAATGAGTCACTCTAGAGCTGGATTAATTCTTTCTTTTCATCTCCTCAACATCATCCTTATCGCTCCACTTCAACCCGAGCCTCAAAAATAAAGAGGGTCGCGAGAAACTATCATAGGGGCTGTACCCGGCCACTCACTCTAGTATTTTATAGTTAGTGTCATCAAATTAAAAACCCTAACTCAGACAACACTGTTATCGAACTTACAGAGCTTAACTCTGTCATCTGCGTCTAATTGACGAAGAGATTCACAATGTTTAAAAAGAATATTTTTTTACTTTTCGCAACTTCTGAAATAAGTTTTATTTTTTCCTTCCACATTCTCCTTCTCCGCAGTCATAAAGCTCTTCCCTCAACCCGGTCTATCCCGAAGACGTTTGCTGGCATAATGTTCTTTGTAGAAGAAGGACGGTGACAGATAGATTGTTATCTGGGGTATAAATGGTTTGGAAGAGGGCCCCTAGGGACTTTGAGTTTGTCTGGGAAAATGACTGTTTTATGTCAAAGAAGGAATAATATGCATATCTTGACTGATTACGATAGATTGAGTCATGATAATAAAAGTTTTAAATATGAAACTGCAGAAACTCTCCGGTGAAAAGTAATATAATATTGATTGGTTATATTCACAAAAACTTTATAATGAAATACGAATTGCGCAATAGTTCTATTTTTTGAGAAAACAAAAGTTTGATCTAAACGTTTAAATAAACTTTGATACTAGAATAATCCGGCAAAAGAATTTCTGAAAATCGTATTCGAGTGAAATAAATTTAATAAATAAAACCAAGAGAATAGAACAGAACCGTTAATAAAAAGTACGTCAATCAATCAATCATGGGGTGAATGACTCATAAGTTGTGCAAACCATTTCTTAAGATGTTCTTTTAAGAATTCGGTGCTGTACTTTGATTGCCTTACTTTTAAAAATCCCCTCACCAGAGAGTACAACTCACTTACATAAAGTGCACGCCTAAGTAACACAGTTGAGCAACTAAACTTCAAGACAACTAATCCTCAAAAGTGGGTGCCATGCCGCTATTTGCTCAATTATACTGTGTAATGCGGGTAAGTGATCAAATAACACCACGTGGTACTACCACAAGAAATAAATTCACCAGTTACCGTGGAAGTCACTTAACAATAGAGAGCAGTCTTTATATGGACTCTGCCTACTTGAACCTTAGATATTGTGGTAAGTAACCATAGACAGGAAACTCAAATGACTTCCATTAGAATTTTTATTTTCAGATTATTAGATTTACAAAAATTTGTACTTTAAAAAAACGATTGAAAATTAAATAGGTTGCTTATAATCATTTACAATGCTTGTTCTGAATCTTTAATTTATATTGTACAAAATCATACAATTATTATTATTGCCAATATTTTTCACCTGTCTTTACACCCGGCCTGTATTTCATATAAGAACGATCTGATATCAATATTATGTGTTCACATATAACTTTTTCTCCAGATATTATGCATTCTAAACATTATATTGTAGCGACCAAAGTGACAAAATTGTATGAAATAATCCAGCTGTTTTCCGCTATGCATACAAGTTATAAAACTACTGCACATTTGCAAGATCCTTAATATATACCCATAAACCGAATTTCTGCAAAATTAAATTATTTCAATAAACTAACTGTACATAACTAAAACAGCGTGTCAAATGTGTTTTATAACAATGAATTAACACAAAAATAAGACATCCAGGAACAAGAGACTCCACGGAATAAATCTATTTATAGATAATTGAGTAATAACGCTAGCAGTGTATATTATTTTCTGGTACAGACATGATTCAATGGATAATGCAGGTCCCCATGTGACTCACATACCTTCTGCATACCCGTCACATGACGCTTGATTAACTCTCCAGCATATAAACGTCAGAAGAGAGGGCTGAAGTGGGGCTGGGACAGGGGGTATTGTTTGCGATAGAAGATAGCTAATTCCATGCATACAAGTTAATCCTTGAATAGGAAGCGATTATAGAATACTTTAACTAGTTCTGTTAATAAGATAAATAAACATCAAATAAATTACTCAATTGAAAACAAACCGAAGTAATGTAATTAATTTTCCACAAACGAATAAAATACCTAGTGTACTGAAATCGCGACACTTGTAAATTTAGTTTGTCTATTAGAAGACCTCTCCAATAATTTATTTTAGTTTACTGAAGTCTAAAGGTTGCAATAATTTTCTCTTTATGGATTTATTACAATAACATCTGTAATATCTCCTTCTTACTGATTATATTAAATACTTCTATCAGAGCACGATGATCAATTATATATGAGGCCAATTATATACTTGAGACCTTTTCGTTACAGAGAGACAGCCATAACCTCATAATCTACGAAACGAGACATAACTGGGCCTAAATCGCGATTTTTATTTCTATAATAAAGACGGCCGGCACGCACACTAGTCTACAGGCAGCCTTCAGCCAGAAAGGGACGTCGTGTTAGCGAGCTGAGGTGGGTAGCTGTTTAGCGGGCCTAAAGCGGCAACATTGGCATGAAATAAATATATGCTCGTAAAGAGCTTTTGCATACAATAGCCTGGCCCCTGGAGAATTCATTCTGTGACCTATACCAGACAAACAATGAAACCTTCCAAACTTGCATAGCAAATAGTTGTTGAAGAAAGGAGGGCGGGAAAATACCAAACTATTGAATTGATGTTCGTTTTCAGAATGGAAAAATGAATGGAAAACATTCTCAACACAATTTGTTTTATTGTTATTTGGTATCACACATTTAATTTATAATTAACATTAAATCATCCACCTCTGATTAACAGTTTGTAAACTTATAGCAATTATTTCGTATTTCAAAATTATATTTATCCTCAATCAAAAAGTCTCAATTCCCACCTGATCTTGTATTACTGTTCACTGAAGAGTATTATTCGGATATCCAATTGTTTTTTGGACAGGTCAGCTAACTCTTTTAGATATTGTTGTGGAAGCCAGGGGAGCTGCGACAAGGAGAGTTTAATAAAAAATTAGTTTTCTTGTTGAAATAATTTTATTAATCTAAATAAATTATAGTTTTAATGTAAACTAATTAAAATATCGGTATCCAATCGCAATTATATTGAATGAGTAACTTTTTTTAGTTAGTAATAACTTTAACATTTGCAGAAAAACATAAGTACTTACTTGGAGAGAATATTATATTGTACATTCAATCAAAGATTAATCATGTTTAAAAATAAATTATAAAATGTTTACTATTACAAACATTCTAACTATGGGAAGTGCCACAAAAATGCAGTACGCTATACCAGATAAAAATCTGGATGCATATTTCATTTATTACGAGTTTTATTTGCTTTTATATAGTAATGTATTACTAACAAAATATAAGAGTAGTATTGTGAATAATATTTTAAGATTAATCATGATAATGTGAATTTAAAATTTACAAAAAAAGTTATTAATATGAATATCCCTTTTTTAATAAATCTATTTACTTAATATACGATAAATATAATAAACTGAAACAAAAATGTTTACTGCTAAAAATAATAATAGCAGATTAGCGAAAATTTATTTATTTTTTGTATTATCAAATCAATATCGTCACAAAAATAAGTTTTTTAAACGGTTTGAGATGCTAAAAATACAGATTTATTCTTCTCATGAACTAGCACCTGAATGATAGTTAAACAATAATTACAAAAAATACAAATTGAGAGAAAGTAAAGAATATGAGACTTGTAAAAATATTTAGTATAGAACGGCTTGCGCCGTATTAAGATAGTTTATATTCCAGCCTCTGTGAGTCATAATTTTATGTTTGTATTGAACATTTCATAACTTGATTACCTCTGAGAGTTGAAATAAAATGTAGAATGAGAAAATCATTTTCTCTCTTCTTCCGGCGCACGAGAAAACCAAGCTAAATCAAATAAAAAGTTGATTCCCTACATTTATAATTGATGAAATAATTACTCAAACAGGCAGGAAAATTCTACCCTTATCTACCAACATCTAAATGAAATTATAACATTCTTTCAGAATAATAAATCCCGACTGTTTATTTTCCCAATGAAATGAAAGAGACGCTTTTATCCGTAATATATATGTTATAAAAATATGAATGTGGCAATCTTTTGAGGCATGCGTGCAACGAGTGACAAAAACTAGCAGAAACTATTTTTAGAAATGTAATAAAATTAATTGAGATGACTAACCATGAGTAAGAAATCTAAAAATAACTCCAAGTTGACTCATTTTATGAATTCTTTGAACTAATTTATTGAGAAAACATTTACTATTAATTGCAAGATTTGAGATTGTATTCAAAATGAGTAAATAATTAGTTGTTCAAAAAATATCTATAAAACAACAAAACATTCTGATAGAAAAGAATATATTTGAAAAGATGTATTCGGCCGGGTTCACAAACATAAAAGTGCACAATACACAATTTTTCCGAAGTTTACACCGATTTTTATATTTTAGTCAGAGATTAAGACATACAAATATAAGTAAAAATACAAATGACATAGTTTATAATATACTGACAGTGGCTTCCAATAAACTGACTTAAATAAGAATTGTTGTAATTTACATAAAACGAAATGGATATATTTGGAATTTTTTGTTACTAAACAAACAAAACAAATGAAACTAATTTAAGATTAGAATAAATCTATAGTACTTATAAGTTATTAAGTAGTATGTTTGTATAAATATTATTATATTGAGTAATTATATAATTGCTATGACGTCATGCAAGCATATAATAATGTTATAACAAAAAGCTCTTAGCCACAAAATGAATTTACATTAAATATAAATCACAGCACAAATATGATACGAAACTAGTAGCAAGTATCACGAGATATATTATTTCAGTAAATTCTAAAAATAGGTTAAATCGGTTAAAAATAGTTACATGGATAATTAAATAAATATCCACTTTAATAACAGGTAGGTATGCAACTTTACAAAATCGTTCAACTATCGGAAATGACGAAGATTAGTTTATATAAAAAGAAGATTTGGATGCCAACACAAAATTATAAGTTGGCATTACAAGTGTGTTTCATATCAATATTGTATTAGTTTTTAGTGGTGTAATTAAAAGTAACCTTTCAGACAATAAATTGATACACACTAACACAAGACACGCCAATTTAATCGTAGATAAAGAATAAAACAGTTCCTTCTATTACGATAGATAACTAAACAAAGTCTACTTTTGAATTTAAAATTGTTTTAAAACATTCGACAACAAAAATTTATTTTAATAAATGATTTTTATTTACAAAACAATATAGTTACACAACTGGATAGAAATATAAAACATAAAAAAATTAGATCCTTCATTATTATTTACAGCCTTTAAGCACAAAAGTTATTGGCTAAACGTCATTATTGGAAAATATAATTTACTCAACTGTTTTGAAATCTGAATAATTAAATAAGCAAAGAAAGAATTCCCAACTTATTGATTTTAAACTATAAATGAACAAGGAGCAAGCAGTCTAACATTATTTTAAACTTGTATTTTACTGAACAGTGCATTTAGGAGCGGGGATATGTCCTGAACTGCCCACATATCTCACAGCAACACGACCACTTGGCCGAATAGTGATCCACGTGATACTCCCATGATCCAAAGAAAAACGCAGCCACGCTTCTGGAGGAAATTGCAGAGCTCGGCAGAGAAAGTATCGAATGACATTGGCATGACACACAATCACCTCGTAGGTGTCTTTTGTCTGAGTGGCTGGTGCTCGGTGGAAAAACTGTCGAAACGCAGCCTCAATTCGAGTTCCGTCTTGTCTAAAGGTCTCAATCGACGGACTGTAACTGGGAAGAGGCGGTTCTGGGGGGTATGGCGCGCCCTCTTCGATGATTCCGGTCGATTCAGAGGGGAGATCTGGCAGATGTTTCAGAATCTCTTGTGCCGTTTCCGTGGCTCGGGTCATGGTTGAGAAAAACAGGCGATCATACGGAAGATTCAACTGTTTCAGGCGCTGGCCAGTGAGGTTGGCTTGATAGTGCCCCAACTCCGTCAATTTACAATCAGAATCTTTGGAACCAAAGATGTATTGACCATGACGAATGAGCAGAATATGACGTGAATGTTTCGAGAATTGCTCTTCACCGCTTATAATCTCATTCTTTGCTCTGGAATCTCCTGATGAGCTATCGACCGAGTGTTTCGACTTTGCACCGGGATGCTTTTTGTCCCAATCATGTACCCAAGGGAATTTTGACTTGAAACTATCCGTATATGAAGCATTTGCAACAACCAAATAATGCGACACGAAGCTTAACTTGGAGTCATCTAAGAAGTTTTTGTTGATGCCAGATTTATAGAAGCATAAACTACTTCCCAGCGCAAGAGGAACTGATAAATACCGAAAATATTTTGAGAAACTGGCCATCAGATTGTCTGTAGGATCTGAAATTAGAGTATGAACAATACAACTTAAAATAGATCACGGGAACAGAAAGCTTTAATCTCAAAAGAACCAAAAGGTCCACTTGGTCCAAACGATTAATGTGAAAACTATAGTTTTATATTGTTTATAGACAATGCTAATAACTAATGCTGTTGATCTTCCAACTGGAATGCTTTTCAAATATCATTATTTACAATAACTGAGTGGTTGAATAAATGCTCAAATTATTCATTAAATAAAAGTATTCAATCAAGTAAAACAGACTATTGCAGCTCTAATTTTCACAAAGTGGTTAATTATGTCATAAAATTATGTCTATTCCTAAATTTTAATTTATTTCAACAAATATCCATTTTTTTATATACCAAAAAAATGTAATTATTCCAGGAATTTAATGGAATTAATATTTAATGTAAATGGAAATTAATTTATTTTAACCTATTAAAAATGGTAGTATTGGGCAGAAGAGTTACCTCAGCAGACGCTATATAAAATCAGAAATTTAATTTAAATTATGTAAGTTAGTATCTTTATTGTGTTCTTATTGGATAAACATTTTCTAGTCTTTACAATAGTACCTATCATGGTTCGACATATTTCAGGGATTGTCCACCACTTGTCACAACTTGACACATTCAATATTTCGTTCATAATATCTATATCTAATTTCAGAATTAGCGACAATATTATGATAATTTAATGAATTTTTTTCTAGGACTCAAAATTATAGTCATTCAGGTCAGATCAAACCAAAATTAGTACCCAGGGCTATGCAGTAAGTCCTAGTCAGCACAATATGGTCCTCGTAGATGCTCAAATTCAAATCAATGACCCTGATCTTAAGCAAATAATCCAACCTGGGATGGTCTATCATCATTTTGTAACAACAATAAAAGATAAATTTTTTCATATGATTCTACTCAGTCTCAAGTATTGTTTTTTTGTCAAACATATTGTCTAAGTAAAAATAAAATCTATGTAAAGTAAAAACTTAGCACATCAATGAATGAAATGAATAATATTTATAGAATTCTAAAGCATCAGCCTTATAAAATTGTGATCAATTTATGATTTTGTTACATATTTTAAATTTTACAAAATATTTTTGTATTTATTTTTTATACAGAACATGGCTTTAACACATAAAAAACAATTTTATGTAAAAATATGATTTTTACACATTTTTTTACCAACTCCTAAATGACACATTTTGACTCACTAGACCTCCCTTCCTGATATTTAATTAACCTATACTGCGAACTTATATATAGGACCCCATTTAAAAATTTTATTGACCAACTTGCATAAAAGTGAATAAATAATTTTGCATGTTTATTGTATATGTGGAATTATACATAATTTACCGAATTTCAATGGATATTCTTTAAAACATTTACTAAATTAAGTGTGCACAGTAAACAATATTATTATTATATTCGGTATACATTTATGATAAAAAAACTGCAAATATTATATAAATTCATACAATTAATAAATTTGGAGTGAAGGATTTAATATGAACATATAATACAAATATGAAATCTATATATTTTTTATTTTGAGATATACTGCATTTGTAAATGTAAACACACAAGCATGAAATGTACACACACCTAAATAATATATGTAATTAAATAATTATTAAAATAATGAATATATGCAAATGATCTAAATATACAAGAGAACGAAATTGCCTCTTATAATTTTAGTGTGTTTTGATATGCTTACATCTTATTTTTGCTGATGAATATGTTTATTTTATTTCTAGAAGGTTATATAGAGAATAGGCATGACCCCTTAAAATATCTAAACCATAAAGATTTAAATAACAGCTTGAATCAAATAGATATAATTTGACAAAAATCACACAATTTTGTACTCATATATAGCTGCCAAGATAAAGTTATGTCTGTTATAATATATTTCACTATATAATCTGTAATCGCTTTGATGATATAATTTTATTACATAATACAATTTAGAATCAGAGTGCATAGATCATATATAATAACAGTTAGATGTGGCATATAATAAATTGACATACAACTTAAATTGTAGGCTGTCTTTACAAATGTATAATACTGAAAAGCCTCAGCCCACTGTTGAGCAGATATAACATTGAATGAAGAATCAGATGAAAAAGAAGAATGTAATGACAATAATTAAGAAGAATAACTAGAGATAGACCTATTATAATGTATAAAATTTTACAATAATGTACAATTTGACAAAATAACAATAATTATTACATAATAACTAAATCAAGGTTCAATTATAGGTATGTATAGTATTATAAAAAGATAACAAATGAACAATGATATAAGATAAAAAAAGGTATATATAGAAATGATTATAATATAATAAATTGATTTACAATAATATGACTATTAATAATATGAATATAATAATTTGGGTACTATAATTATAATATAGGAGTGTGATATACATAAAATAAATATAATAATAATACACAAAGTATGGTAATAAAGGAAATGAAAGAAAATATACAACTTAGTGGATATGCAAAAGTGAAAACAATAATGTTAGCAAAACATATAAACATAAATTGTGAATGGAAATTCTAATTAGTCAATCAAAATTTTCTAGAGTTCATCACTTTGTCTGTCTTGACCAGAAGAATTTCAATCCCCATTTTAGTGTGCATTGCCTAGCAGTATTGAAACTAAAACAATAGACATTTTACCAGCAGCCTAGTTAAATAATTGTATATGCATTTTGTATAACAAAACCTCAAGGGAAATTACAAAAACATGGTGTTATAGGTGAATGTACCTATTATTATGTTGACATAATCTTTTGCAGTTTGACTTCTATTGTATCTAAAGGACATTAATTAAGATCATATATACAAAATAAGAAATCAAAACAATATCATATTTGCATAACTGTGGTTACATAATACTCCAATCAGAATATTGACTTAAATGAACTGTCTCACTTTTTTGTTTTGCTGCTTCAGATCACCCTGAAAAATTACTAATCTATGTCTCTCTTACACAGGCACTTAATTTTAAGTTGAGCAAATCTGTAGTTTTATTGGTGCAAAATCATATGAATAGTTCTATTACTATTACACAATTACTAAAATTGTTGTTCACATATTATATTAAATAAATTTATAGTGAGATAGTTTTCTCTTACACTTTTTTTAAATCAACTTATATATAAGCACTATATATTAACAATTTAGAGGAATAGGGTAGGGTATAGTTTTACAAGTCAATTTTCTCAAGAGTTGACAAGTAAATATGTGGGCATTTAATATTAACACTTAAATTATCCTGTAATTAAAAGCAGAAAGCCCTCTTCACTCTGTATTAATTTTTTCCAGAGGTTTGTGAAAATTTGTTCATCTTTGTGAAAATATATTTAGGTCGACTAGTGTTCATGGAGCTTTGTGCATGTAGCTGGAAATATATTTCACATAAGTATCCTCAAAAAGACAAGCCATCTGTTTATTTCAAACTTTTGGATTGATTAATTCTGGATAAAAAAAACATTCCAGTAGATGGTGGTCTTCAACTGGTGATGAAGCTCCTTAAAAATGCTTGTGGAAAATTAGTCAGGATGTTGCATTTAAGAAGTACTTCCATCTTCAGATTATTTAATTATTAATAAAACATTATAATTTTTACTTGTTTAGAGTTCATTTAGTACAAGGATTACATGGTGATGATGCTGACCAAAGTATTGTAAATGCATGGGTCACTAAAAAAATTGGACAACCAACCAACTTTAAACAGTGATATCATGTTTAGTAATGAAGCTATTTTCCATTTAATATGAATAATGTTCTAATAATCTACTAATCTAATGTATTAGTATCTGTAATTCTAAAATAAATGATTTTTACCATGGCAAACCCTGTATATACTAAAATTGGCAGAAATGTTAAATAAACCTTTTTTGCTGATTTTGAATTTAATATATATATATATTATAATAAATAAAAATTAAATCAGCCAAAAAGGTTTATTGTATATTATATAAATATTTCATATTAAAATTAGCAGAGAAATCAGCAGAAAAGATTTATTTACAGTTTTTGCCAATTTTTTAGTATATTTATTTTTTATAATGTTATTTTATATAATATTTGTTTATATACATATATCTATTGTTTTTAGGAATAAATTTTATATAATAAATAAAATTAAAAATTGCCATAGAAACTCTACAAAAAAATGGCCAAAAAGGTTTGATACATATAATAAGCTTATTTTAAATAAATAAAATCATACAATGAAAAATATAATAGCCTCTCAATCTGTTACTAAATCTACCATAAATTTAAGCCATGACATTTTTTCAAAGACAAGATTTTCGCTATTTCCCATCATTTTATGTATGAAAATAGGCTTGTCCAGTAGCGGATTCAGGGGGAGGGTTTGAGGGGTTGACAAAAAATTTTTATATACCATATTATGGCTTAAGTAAGGGACAGTAATTTTTTAAAATTTCACCACTGTGCATAGATACTTTAAAAATATATACCAATATATAATGTATGTGGGCATGTATATTAGCGGCTTTGTGCTTTCTTTGTCAATAAACAAAAAAGGCAGGTGTTTGTAATGATTCTTTGTCACACCATCTTTTGTTTTACTAATATAATAACATTTGTTATAAGTGTGCTTGAACAAATTTAGAGTCACTGATCTATGATTTGAGAATAAATAGCCATGGGCTATTAGTCTTTGTTATGTAACCCAATACAAAGTTACCCGGAAAGTAATCAGGAAAATTAAAACTAATTTTATAATAATAATATCCTATTTTTTAAATTTTTCAGGGCAGGACCCCCTGACACCCCCCAAGTTGGGGCCACAAAATACCCTAAAATTATGCCAAGAAATGCATTCTAAGGTCTTAAAACCCCAAAAAAATTCTCATAAGCTTGGATTTAAAAGGCTCACTCCACAGGCCGCTTGCCATAAATTCAGGTGGTTGGGGGAGTACAAAATCAAAACCCCCCTGGCAAAAAAGCTGTATCTGCCCCTGTTGTCATAGACAATATCTTATTCATAACAGTCATAGAAAAAAATCATGAGTTCATAGGTTTCAAGCACCCCCAATTTAAGGATTTTAAAGTTGGGTATACATGTTTTCTGACTTTGAATATATTTTTTAATTTTACTGATTGCCATGAAGTTATGAACAATATGAAATGTAGACTGGCATCTGGCCTTTGTTTAGTGTTCAAAGTTATGTTTTTATAATAACTCAAACTTCATATAAATCTTTTTAATGTAGATTTTAACTAACTTTTATCTCAAAATATGTTAATATATGTAAAAATGCTGTCAAAATACCAATTTAAATTTTTATTTTTGTAACAAAATATTTTGACATACCCCAAATTAATAAAATTATACCAAATACGCAATTTAAATAATACCCCTAATTTCCAGAATTTTTGTATCAATTTAAATATGGCATAGAATATATTTATAAATTGGTTAAAACAAAAGGCAACAGACATATTTTCATAATTGTGTACAATTTTACCAGGATATAGCTAGTTATTAATCGAATATGTCAATTTTCATACAATATGAGTTTTAAAAGCAATTAAAAGTGTTCGTAAATGCAATCATTGTCTTATATATTATAATCTCGAAAATTTCATGATTCAAAAATATATTTATATTAATCTCTATATTTTTAATTTATGATATCAAAAGTATATATAGATCATTGACTTGTATATTATTTATCTAGACCTGCAAACTGATCAAAAAAACGTCCAGAACGCAATTCAATTATATACAGTCGATAAGTCGTATACGGCAATCGATAAATATTATATATTTTAATATGATTTTGATCATTATATATAGATTATATATACTCACCACAATCATGAAAATGAAATGTGTACGCTATGTTTGGTGAAATCCAATACAGAGTTGTGTCATGTATGATTTTGACAAGCGCTTGCTAAAAACCATCTGTAAAAACCATTGGTTCTTTTAGCCAGATTCTACCACGCTAGGATTCTGGTAGTCGGAGATGATTGATTGGAATAATCATTTCTCGACCTGGCTGATGGAGAGTTCTTTTGGATGACTGGTTTCATCAATACACAAGGCTTCCTCACCGCGATGCGTCAAGTTACCCGGGAGCATGAGGGATGGTCTCTAGACAGCGTTATTCTCAATAACAGGGTGACCAAACACTTTAAGGACGAGATTAGAGAGCTGGTCAAAGAAGGTGTTTACATCTAACGCCTGTTCTAGAAGGCGCTGGTTGGATCGTAGAAATAGACGGCTCGTCGAATCTAAGCCCAAAGTGCTTTACGAACCAATGCCCGTCATTATCGTCTATGCGATACAGGAAGGAAATAGATCGCGGGATGTTTCCCGACAATACGTCTGCCCAATTTAGAAGAAACAATTTAGGATCCACAACGGACGCCATCATAAGCTTTCTGTCCACCATCACGCAGAAACTATCCACTTCCCCTTTTGTGCACGTCATCGCTCTGGACT
>JAUZNC010043735.1:0-16939 GCA_034780395.1 Vannuccia rotundouncinata | reverse complement strand
AGCCTGGCTGATTGGCATATTTATCAGTGACTTCATCTGCGATTATTGTAAATACTGCATCTAGTATAGTGTGAAAGATCTATCTTTGTTAGTTTAAGGTACAATTTTATTACAAACATAAGACCAATTTATGCATATTGATAAATCTGTTATATACACATACATGTGCAGGCATCATTTTAAATAAAGGACCTTCAACCCCTTTGCCTATATAATTTTTATCGTTTAAATGACAATTTTCTAAATTTCATTTAAAAAAGAAAAAATTGAAGAAATGTAAAAGGGGAGGGTCTGGACCTTCCCCCTCCCTGGATCTGCCAATGTATGCTACTCTATAGAGTGTGTTACTATGTATGTATGATAGGTACAAAATGCCCTCAGAATTAGTTAGCATTAAAACTGCACAACCCATGGTATGATTATATCTAAATGTCAATAGAGATTTTTTTCTAAGTGCAATAATACATCATTATAATAATTGAAGAATATAATATAGCATCCAAATTATCAAGGCACACCTGGTTTAGCAGGAGTAGACTGTATTTTAACATTTATAATATTTTCAATTTAATACTGATTACATTGTTTAGATATATTTGTAATAATATTTTGCATTTTAATCAAATTATTAAGTTTTATTTGTATGAATAATTATATTAGGGGTTTCATTTCTTAATGAATTTTATAATATCTTTGGGAGTCGGTAAAAGGTTAATGCAAAATTGATATTATCAAACTATATAAAAAAAATTAAATGATTGAAATTGTATATACCTTTTCTTTTCATTGAAAAAGACTTCATTCTTATCGCCTCCTTCATAATCATCACACATGTTAGATTTTTTGAACTGGTTTAAATCTAGAGGTAGTTTACATAGACTGTTTAATTTATGTGTATGGATGTATTAAACAAATTCTTTTTCTCGGACAGAAAATAATTTGAAAATTACTCTTATAAATTATAAATCTATGCTCTAATTAGATCTGCATTTAAAATTGTTATCCTTTTTGTTAGTTAAAAAATTTCATTAATCATTTAATTTGAAGTTATAGGGATATGTCTTCCATTTGATTGGTCAAGTTTTTTCTAAGCATTTTATTATAGATTGCAGATCTAGTATTGTAGTTATATAATGTAATATGGCTATGCAATAATAGCCACCGCATTTCCTTAAGGGATCATCCTCATTAACCTACTCTATAGGATCATGCACCGATACTACAATTTGGTACGGCGGTTCAGGTTGATTTCTGAGGGAAAATGAAATGATAAATTTATCAAATATCTTTCAATTTTTTATTTTTTTAAAAAACAATTAAATAAAATTTATTTATTATTATTTAAATAAATAATTTCTGTCATAAATAATGTTATAAGCATCGAGTAAGTATTAAACTCATAGACATTCCACTATAACAACAACTAGATCTGCAATCTAAAATTAATTGCATAGCTGCGGCAATTGTTAGGCAAAAATGGTAAATATAACCTCAAATTGATCAATCACATTAAAGTAGGTAATATCTGCCTATAATTTCAAATTAACTAATCAAATTGAAATTTTTTACCTAAAACCTTCAATTGAAATGCATATATTTTAGATTTCAGATCTAGATAAACCTTACGATCTTTTGTTGTAATTATATAAACACTCAAATTTATATAATATTCTTCATATTTTTTTAGATACCATATTGTTGTAAAGATAAATCCCAAATTTAATAATATCGCTTTAAATTATAACCTAATTCACCGTTATTGACTGGCGTCAATTAAAAAACATAAAAAGTGTCACATTATCCAGATATAAACTTCACTATCCCCAAAAACCCTAAACCAAAACTATTTCAGCAGACGCCATAAATGACAACATACTTGCCAGTAAAACCAATATAAATTCCAAATCCATCATATCCTTATTACAGTATATACAAAGTATCTAAGTAATGTAATTCCAAAACATAGAAACACATATGCAACTCCTGATTCCTTAATTGTTAAATCCTTAGTAACGCATCATCTCATCTTTCCTCTAGGAGATTTCAATGCCAAAACACTGCACATAACAATATCTCCCCAAGTAAATATGGCAAATGTCATCTCAATTCAAATGATCAAGCTCTATAATTAATAATTAATGACAGACGTTATTCAAAATTGGCCTTTTTGAAAGTTTATTCATTTCGTATAAAAACATGGAATATAATTACAATATTTTTCTAATTACACAAATATTTAAAATAATTGAATGTTTTAATATGATGACTTATAATTTTTCGTATTTACAATTCGAAAAAGTTCTGGTTTATGCGTTTATGATACGAAAACAAGTGTTGAAACTGAAATATACTATAAGTAGGAAATATGTAACAATTGTAAAGTTTTATAATCATATCATGACGTCATATAGATATTTAAATAAATATACAATATCCCGTTAAATGTAATGCGTATTGGGAATGAATAACATTATTAGTACATTTAATCGATCCTCACCGCAATGGTGAATCTTAAACAGTTCTTGACGAATTTCAATGAGTAATTGCTCGTTTCGACTGTTGCCCCCGACATAAACACAGGAATGAGATGCAGATAGTGTTTAGGATCATGTAAATGTTTTGCATTTATGAGTAGTTCTATGCGGTGTCTTTTATTGAGCCTAGACTTGTCGATTTTGTTTTCAAATGAAATAAAGAAAAATATATATCGCGTACTCTGGATAAAAGCATTAATAAAAGCCGAAGAGGGAATCGAAAACAATTGCCAATCGACCCATCTTGTTAAACTTAGAAGTTGGATTTTGCTGATTGAAATTGAGTGTCAATTGAGACTCAATACACTCCTGAAGGTATATTTATCGTTTAGGTACTAAGCTGTATGCATGAAATAAATACCTACTTTAGTAATTAATGGCTGATAGTTTCAGACGCTTTTGATAATGCTAATTTAACACTAGAACGACCAGGCGTTTTAATATATATAAAAGCGTCTAATAAAGACATTATATAAGGGGTTGATGGTCAAATTGACCCACATCCCCTAACTCTTGATAGAAGCAACCAAATTTCAAAATTTCTTTTGCAATAACTTCTTGGTCATGAAATCTATCGATTAGTATCAATTTTTAAAAATTATATTACTTGTTTAAAATATCAATAAGTAGTAGAGATGTTTTTTAAAGAATTTTTATTATAAATTTCTTAATAAATAAGCAATTTACATTCTTTTTTTTTAAGGAAAACCAGATCCATATATAGTTGTGTTAAATACCATCCTTCGTGATATCTGATCATCAAAAATATAAAAAAGTGACTTGTAGATATTTCAACCCGTGATCTGGATCATAAAATAGAGTGATCCAGATTACACAGAAATAAATATCTAATGTTTTTGAAAATTTGAAATTCATTGTATAATTTTAGACCAAAATTTTACTCGTGCACCAAAATCACGATTTTTAATTTTGATCCAGATCAAAGTATATCAGATCCAGATTATAGAGTAAATGTAATCTGAATTCAAATAAATTCAGGAATACAATACGTAACCATTATATCAACGTGTATACCAAATTTGGAATCAATATAATACTTTTGAGAGTTGGAATCAGGATTTTAATGATTCAAAATGCTGTTTTGATTATGGGAGCCAAAAAATCGATAATCAATAATAATATAAAGGGTGGTCCAAAAAAGTATTTTATTCATCATTCGAAAGCCCTCAAAAAAATTAGGCTGGTATTGAAAATGTCAGATCAATTGACCAACCTTTCTGCATGTTAGAGCTCTTTAAAATGAGTGGGTCAGTTTGAGCCCCCCCCCCCCCCTAGTCTTTCTAGGTTCAAGATCATGATTCGGCAAATTCATGTTTGATCTCTGCAATCAGATACTTTCACAATATGCAGAGTAAATATTCTATCACAGAGATAACCTATAGTTAAAACACAATGCTATATCAGTTATGGTTTCACAATCAACATATTCAATTCATTTTTCGACAACATTTCTGGTCAATCGAACTATTTGGTGTACCCTTGACACCCCTCCGCCCTCGCGCTTTAAATCCGCCACGTACTGTATCAATGATATAATACGCTTATTATTAAACAATAGACATTTGAAATGAGCTATTCTATTTCTATTTGAAATTCATTCAGATCTTTCAGAAAAAATATAATTTCAATAAGAAAAATAAAATATATTTCGGTCAGAGAAATTAATAGGTATTTCATAGAATTAAAAAAATATATCAAACTATTTCATACTACTTTAGTAAATTAATACTTATGAATAATACATAAACATTTAGAAGGTCATAAATCGAAAGTAATTGTTATAATATAATATATAATTAAAAATAGAATTTTACCGTTTAGTGTACATACAAATAGTTTATAATTACAAAATACTGAGAAAATAAATAGATTGTTTTTGGGATAATTTTACAGTAATACTTAAATTAAGTTTAATATTAATTATTTCATATTCTTAGATTTCTTTTGATTCAATTTGGTTTGGTTTCTTTGGCCACTTTACGCCACATTTTGCGGTGATGATGCAGGGCCATCTAAAACAGTTCGACCAAAAACAAAATTAGACTATAGAGAATGAAAACAACATCCTTTATATGCAATTGAACAACTCTTGAATAACAATTCTAACTAAATAACAGCATTAACTAAATGTAACCCTCTATTTAAATACAACTACAGTATGTATATGCTGGTTAATGTGTTGAATTAACCGAATTAGTGAATTATAACTGAAGTTGTCTATATAGCTATAGCAAATAGTCAAGATTGTCAGATGGAATAGAAATGTGATGCGACGAATTATACAGAGATAGTCCGGCAGCTGGTACCCTCCAGATACAAGGAACGAGATACCAGCATTGACCCCCTATAATTGTAGATAATTGTGTCAAACATTCCGAAATGGACGTCTGCCGGTATTGGAAGGTTTGATTTGGACAACAGAGCTTTTTTGTTTTCCCATATTAAAGAATAGGAATATTATTACAATATTAGGTTACATTTACAAGAAAATGCCTATTTCTTATAAAAAGGTTTAATTAGGTGTCAAAAAACTTTGTTGTAATATAATCATGAACATAAATCTGATTTCTTTATATTAAAACAAAAAATGAACACATAAGTCTTTTTATTTTATTCCCAGATACTTTTGAATATTGGTATTAGACACAATTTTGTGTGAATTTTCGCTAAAAGTGGGTCAAATACCAATATTCAAAAGTATCTGGGAATAAAATAATAAAACGTCCATTTCGGAATGTTTGACACGATTATCTACAATTATAGGGGTTAATGTTGGTATCTCGTTTCTTGTACCTGGAGGGTGCTAGCTGCGGACTAAGAGGCGAATTAAACGTATCAATCAAAATTACAATTCTAAAAAGAGGTAATTTACCTTTGCTATATCAAGTTTTCTCTCCCACGATTTGTGCTTGGTCACAACCATTTTGTTGGCCTCAACACATTTGACATAGTTCATGATCGGCGGTACTCTATAACCTGCTAACTGACCTTTCAATTGGTTGTTGGTTAATTTGGCTTTTTGTCGCTCCTTGAATGACGTCAGTGTTACAAGAATTAAAGAAAAACAGAAAATAATAAAAATTTATTTGAAGGCATAAAATATTCTATATTTTACAATTATATCTGTCTACCTACCATTTATTATTTCTACATTTGACGGTCAATTCAAATTTAAAAAAACTGTAGTTACGGACGTAATTAATTACTATGTGAAATAAAATATTGATATATCGTAGATATATAGAGAGGGGAGACCAATCAGAATCGAGTGTATCGACGAGTCATTAGGTTTAGATGTCCACATACCCGACTACTTATTATTTTAATAGAATTATACAGTTTTATTTTTTAATTATTCAGGAAGGTTGCCCTTTTGACGCTGTAGCGGTGTATTATAAGCATAATTAATAGAATAATACAGTGAAGGATCGATAAGTTAGCAGACCTCTTTGACTATAAGGGCCTCCTGTTCAACCCGTCGCATAAGATCCAACCGAATTCGCATCTCTCCCTGCATCCGTTGGGATTCATTGTTTTGTAAACTCAACTTCTTCTGAAATATTAATAGAAGCCAAATAGAAGAAAGAAAGAAAATCCCACAATTCACAATAATTCACAATAATAAATATATTATGAAGACATATGGATCATCAAAAATCAATTAAATAATGAATCATTTGATAATTGGATATATTTGTTAGTTCAATCAGAAGAGAATGACCAGAGAAATTAGATATCCTATGTTTTAAATACATTGTAGTGAGAAGGTGTTGCGTTATTTTAACTATAATGTAGAATATTCAGATAACACCATTCTACGAATTTTAGTAGTACTGTAGCATAGCTATTGTTAATATTAATTTATTATATTATTCGGCGTATAAACCAAACTAAATTTCATAGAAATTACTCAAATTATCTGTAGAAAAGATGCCGAAGATGGAATTTGTGTGACGGAATATTGAGATTTACGGTAATATATTAATATAGAAATCAATTTGTTCACGAGAAGTGCGACGGATTATCGAGATTCGGATTATTGAGACAAGACTGAATAAACATACTTAAGCAAAATATATTTAAGAACTTGTTTAACTTGAGGGCAACCTACGCACCGTAGGATACTTACTTTGAGCGAGTTTACTCGCTGAATTATGTAACAAGACTTACTAACCTTGAGCGAGTTTATTCGCTGAATTATGTAACAAGACTTACTAGCCTTGAGCGAGTTTACTCGCTGAATTATGTAACAAGACTTACTAACCTTGAACGATTTTACTCGCTGAATTATGTAACGAGACTTACTAACTTTGAGCGAGTTGACTCGCTGAATTATGTAACAAGACTTACTAACATTTAGCGAGTTTACTCGCAGAATTATGTAACAAGACTTACTAACCTTGAACGATTTTACTCGCTGAATTATGTAACAAGACTTACTAACCTTGAGCGAGTTTACTCGCTGAGTTATATTACAAGTGAGGCATTTGAGTTGCAAGAGTTCTTGATTTTTCGACTCAATGCGTTGAAGACACTGGGAGTTTTCGATCTGCAGTTTGTCAAAGTCGACTGGATGAAGAAACTCCCCCATCTCCTGTTTCTGACGGATACAAGCCAGTATTTTGCGGCGCTCGGTCCGTAAAGCAGACGTCTTCAAAGATAACTTTTCTATGAGTACAGCCTACAACATAAAAACATTTAAAAATAACTTCTCTGTGAGTACAGCCTACAACATAAAAGCATTTAAAAATAACTTCTCTGTGAGTACAGCCTACAACATAAAGCATTTAAAAATAACTTCTCTATGAGTACAGCCTACAACATAAAGCATTTAAAAATAACTTCTCTATGTGTACAGCCTACAACATAAAAGCATTTATTTGCAAGAAACTTAATGTCTCAATGTAAAAGTTAACACAGTATGGTAACATACTCGATTGTGCTCCCTATCTCGGAAATATCGGTCCACTTTCTCTCCTATGATGTCGCCAGTAATGGGGTTTACACCTCCGCGCACAATATCACGATCAAACTCAATCATAGACCGTTGGATCTCCTGACATCGAATGTCTGATTCTTGAGTCATTGCCTAATTTAAAACAAGTCATATATGATACCTATGTAATATAATTTTCGAGAGTAATTTACATAAAGTAAATAAGATACAAGGAAAACATGCAGGATACTTCATTCTATTCAGGGTCTATTTAGGCAATATTAAAATTTTTTAAAGGGATGTTTCATAATATTTATACTCGTCAAAATTAAAATAATTTCATAATATTTTGCATAGAACAAAATATGACCTTATAGCTGTCTGTCAAGCGTTCGGATTCATCTTTACACTTTTCAATCATATCTCGGAGCTGTTCTATCTCCCACTGTGCAATTTCACACTTTTGTTCTGCAGTAAGACACAATAGCCTTTCATGAGAGGTACTTCGGGCGATCGGAAGTGTATTTGGGGAGAGGACCATTTCATCTTTGTCTGGTAGAAGGGCCGCTGGTTCAACACGCTGTAAGTAACGCTCAAACATATCGTTTTCATGATTTAAGAATTCAGTTGCACTTCTGTAAAACAAAATATAATAACAGATATCAATAATACGAAACTATTTTTAATGAAATAGCACTTCAATTTTTTAATAACTAAATATACTCCTTATAACTATTTAAATGATAGCAACCTATATTATTTTTTCTAACTCTAACGACGATATAATTTTAATTATATAAACTTATAAATAATGTGCATGTTTTGGAAAAATGATATAGTAATAGTAAAAATGTAGTATGAAGCTAGACATAATGTAAACAATAAAACAGAAATACTTATATTAGTAAATTATGCTATAATTCCCAGGAATATAAAGATAGCCAAGATAAATTGTAAGTTAATAAATATATATTTTTTAATTATATGAAACATATATTTTATTTTATATACCAACTTATGACAAAAGTTACATTAAAAATTAGAATTTTGTTTTTTTTTGTAAATAAATAATTAAAAAAAGACGTTCTAATTAATACAGATAGAATGTTTACATACTCATCTCAATTGAACAATATGACTGTCTATTATATAATATATGTATGAAAACTGCGATTAAATACTGCCTTTTTATAATAAGAGTACTTGGTAATAGGTACCTGTAAATTCACGTGGAGTATTATAACAATTTACAATAAAATCATCAACCTAATTTCTCATACATATTCGATTATTTATTGGCTGTGTGAACTCCCGCACATCGTATTACATTTTTAATTAGATTGTTATAGGTGAAGGTGTTTTCCATCAACTTGGAATTCCGAAAGCAATCAGCATCCCAGATATTTAGAATTTTTCAGCAAATACAAATGCGATAACATTATTTTGAAAATTTGGGTTTTATAATACTGTCAGTAAAAGTATAATGACAATGATTAAGTATTAAATAAGAAATAAAGAATGTCTCGAGTAATAATTACCTACAGAATAATAGTGAATTTGTATTAGCTACTCACGAACAATAAAATAAATTAAGGGTAAATATTTTCTAACATAAATATTGAAAATAACTATGACTAAATGGGAATATCATATTTTGGTAGAACAAACATTTTACATATTTAAAATAAAAAATTAGGCCTTGTGGAAAGGTTTATTCAAAAATTTGTCAGAAAAGAGCATATCTACGTTCTCTTTATTAATTGAAAGTAACTTGCAAAAATACTAAATTTTTAAATAATTTTATTAGGTAGAAAAGCAGCAATATGTTGGAGAGTATCAAAAGGGCACTACGAATATATATAGGTATATGCAAAATACAACAAAACAAAACCAAAAACCCTCTCTTTATTATGCTTAGAGTACCTCTACTTCACCCTACTACATTTTACTTGTATATTTTTATAGGATACAAAAATCTTTGTACTTTTATTATTTATTTAATTAGTAAATCATTCATTATATGATTATATAGGTACCTTTTTATTTTTTGGATATTCCTTTGAATAGTAGATTATTATTATTTTTATTTCAAAAACATAAAATATTTTAAATCAAAATTTTGTAAAAAAAATATTTTTAAAAAATGCTTTATCAATAGTACTCCTCTCAATAGTTTAATATGATTGTGAGAATCATATTTATATTATAAATATTCTCATAGTATCTTACAATATGTAAATGTAAGAAAACTGTGATTTATTATTATTTATAATAATAATAATAAATGTATATTTGGAAAATTCAAATGTACAAATGGGAATTGTGCACTAGACTCAGGCATGTTGGGACAGGGGGCAGGAGGGCTGGGATATACATAATATACATATCATAATGAAATTTGATAAAATCCATATGTAGTATTATAATAAAGTACAATAAAATTCATCAATTGCCAAAGCTACTAGAGTCACAAATATTTTGAGTTTTTCTGAAAATAGAAATCCAGATAAGTTTTCTTCAAAATCTGGTTTTTCTATACTATTAGTAAAAGGTTTGAAAATGTTAAATATTTATTCAAAATTGAATTGTTAAAAGAGAATTGTTTTATATTAAATAACTTTTATTTAAATTTAATTAATTGTTTTTATATATTATGTCACTGCATTAAAACAATTTTTAAAACTAAGTCATTTAAAGATTTTTTGAAGACTGTATGATAAATACCAGCACTTTTCTAGTTAGTCAAACAAAAGTATGTTATAATTATAATATAGGTAGTATATTTCAATACTAAACAAAAGCAACAAGCACAAAATACAAATCTACAAGGATGAAAAAAATTGTTCTCTGATATGTATTTTATTAAGTTATTGAAATATATAATGTAGAATAGAAAAAATGTTTAACAAAAAATAAAACTGTTTTAAGTTTTCTTGGGTCATCAAACTGATTACCTATCTAACTTATTCTAAACAATAACAATGCAATCCTTATTCCCAATTTATTCTGTATATATCCTATACTGTAAATTGTATCATTGACATTTCATTTATTATTGAAAACAATAATAATTATGTAAAATGTCTTCATCAGATTAAATTTATACTATTCAGGATTATATGAAAACATTTTCACCTTTATCATCTTTATGACAACTCTCTCATCTGATTTAACTCTTCCATTAATTATATATAGAATCTTAACAATTGAATAAGGTTTTCTCTGGGCAGATAATAGCCAGGCCTGAAAATGTTCCATTTACCTATGGGGATGTTGATAAACTTTCACCTGATCTCAACAAAGCTCAATTGTCATGTGCAGGGAATAGTGTAAAGCCAGATATCACTTATATTTATCTACAAGCACCCTTCACATGTTTCAGCTTTTCCAACAAAAGGGATTGATTTTTATAAATTTAAGTATTTTACATTTTAGCTTTTTGATATTTTCATCCATGAAGATCAACAGTCTGTGGAATTGACACTGAATTGACAATCAGAATTATTTAAACACAACACAGCTAGAAATGCAGATGTTATTAAGATTAGTTGTGCAATATACTCAAATGTCAACACCAAAATTTTACATAGATAGATTAGATAAATTTGAGTTGCTTAATATATATATTATAACTTATTGCATTTCAATTTAGATTTCTCTAATAAAAATATATATGTATATAAAATATTTGTACTATAATATATTATAACATCCTTCACTACAAATACATTATTATTGATAAAATTGCATATTTAGCAAACAATGAGAATACAAATAAATAGCAAATGTATAATAATAATAATATGAAAGTATTCAGTCCAGTAGATATATAATAATTGTATATTTTTTATCATAGAAAGATAATTTGTATGGTTTGTGAATGGGATGTACCAACAACAAATTCATTGATTATATATCCCTTTCATGGACTGTTTTTACCAACAATGAATTTTAAAAATAATAATATTTAAGCAACTAATTATTTTTTTGATATCTGTATATTGACTGTATTCTATTATATAATTGTATTATAATTGTTCTATGTTTAATTTTAAGTCAATTTAAATTTGTAGTTAGGACAGCCAAAATTAATGTACCAAAAATGAATTTTAAATAAAATAAGATATAACATATGATATATGATATATGACATCAAATGATTATTTTTCTAAATCTATTTTGAAAATGTTTATCAAAATTATTAATTTTAATATTAAATCAATTCACATATCAACATCAATTTTATGTTAACCTATTGTATATTCATTGTTGGAACAGCCAAGATTATTGTACCAACAGTGATTATATAGAATAGATTGATATAAAATTGCTGTTGATATGTGGATTGATTAAATATTTATAAAAATAATTTTGATAAATATTTTTGAAATGGATTTAGAAAAATAATGATTTGCTGTCATATGTTATAATTATGACAATCTTATTTTATTTAAATTTTGTTATTGGTACATGTATAACTGTCCTGTTCACAAACCATTTATACCATTTAAATCATTTGTTGTTCATACATCCCATTTGTGAACTGGATAAATTTGCTTACAGTACACAACACATGCAATTTAATTAAATATGATTGATAACATGAAAATATTGAATTATATTCAAGTATAGGTCAAATAAAGTACATATATATAAATCAGCTTAAGAGGCTAATTGAATGTGTTATACCATATCAGATGCTATTATAAATCATGTAATAATAAGCACCTCATAAGTATACTAAATAATACATTTGATTTTATATAGCCATTTGGTCAGTTAAGTTTTCGGTCACATAAGACTATAAAGAAAAGGTTAGGGCAATTATTGCTATATATCCAAAATATATTTTTGAAAAGAGCAATAATAGCAATAATTGTTTTTTTTTAATTTAAAAATATGTTTTAATTAGTTTAAAATAGATAGAAATAAAAAATGGATAATTTTGATATAAGATTTATTAAAAAAGAAAGTGAAGAGAACTTTTAATTAGAGAATGAATATTCCAACATTGAAATGATATTATTATTTTGCAAATATTTAGTAAATATTTTTTTGTTTTAATTCAATGTATAGAAATAATTGGTTTGTTTCAAAAGAATTTTTTTGGTATAATGCAATTTTTGATATGTCAAAATATTCAGTACATAGTAACCAGGAGTGACGAACATAGGTGGGGGGTGATTCCGGGGACCTGGAAACTGCCCTGTTTCCTTTTCCCACCTTCACTGAAATAGTGGGTGAAATAGTAGTGCCAGACAGCTCTTTTATGGATTTGGAAATCCCCTAAAAAAATGTTAAAGGTCACCTTTTAAATAATAAAGTGGATATTATCCTTAGGTTTCAGAAAACCAGCAGAACAGTAATCAATTTAAAAATTGGTCATACATTTATAAATGCTTAATTTACTCATATTTCTGTTCCAAAACATTTTAAAAATTAAATATAACACAATTCAAAATACAACAAAATTCTGATTAAAAAATCTTACAGAGCTTCTTCCAATAATTTATGTAATTGATCTGTGTCTATATCCGCAAACGATCCTTGTTCATCTGTAGATTCGTATTCACTTAAATCATTTGAAGACATTTTAAAATACAAAAAAAAATAAATCATATAAAAATTTACATAGCTACGATTACATAACAACCAATATGAAATTTGCGGCACATTCTTGGCTGACCTTGAAATACATTTGATTAATATAAACTGTTCTAGATTAATATTAACTATTTCTATGAAATGTGGTATAAACGTAATATAATTATTTCGCATAAATAAATTGTTAAATATAAGTTGGCAATATTCTTGATTAATCAAATGTTTTAAATTATGAATACTAGTATTATCATGAATGAAAAAATATCAGACATTAAAATTATAAAAATAATTATCCAACAATTAATAGTTGACTTAGTTTGATAGGTGGTATTTCATTTCGCCTACAATTTTTTTATTCTTATTCGTCTAATGTAACAACTTACTGGTACTAGTTGTCAAAAACGAATCAAACGCGAAATACAGGTACATGTGTCAGTGTCATATATTTCTCCTAAATAATAACTTTTGAAAATATCAGTTGCTTGATCTCCGGATTATAGGTGCCCAATGTACGCAAGTCGGCAAATTCATTGAATACAATTTTATTTGTATATTACCTCCATATTGATTCCACTATTTTTATATTAATTTTACAATATATCTTTTTATCATCTTTCAAAAGTTAAACGCTTATTAATTAATATTAATATGTCAATGCAATTCGAATACCTAATTTTTAATTTAAAATATGATCGAAATGAAGCAATTAATAAAGCGAATTATGAGAATATAACCGAAATGAAATTATATGCGAAAGTGGCTGTTCAAAAATGACATCACGCTGATTAGGAGTAAAGGGGTTACCAAATTGTGACGTCACAAAATATTTCTTTCAAAGCCGCATAGAGAAAGATAACTCTGTTGTATTATCTTTACTCAATTTTAATGCACATTGTTTCGTTTAAAATTTTAATTAATTGAACTTACAGTTTATGAGAATTCACAATTTTAATATTCGAAATAATATGTCTTATTTAAATTTCGACAGTTAATGTACTCAGAACTTTTTAAAATATACTGCAATGCTTACCAAAATTTACAAAAAATTCTAAAGTGAAGTAATCGCCTAATGGAATGAAATGAAAAAATCGAAATCGGAACGTACCTGTTTTTTTTCGATTCAAAATATTTTTTCTATTCAGGACGATTAATTTTGGGATGTCTAAAATCGATGACAATAATTCTTTCAATCTTTCAAATCCCTACAGATAAATTTTCGCCAAATATGTACATATCACACGCAGATGTATTTTATTCATATTTTTCTAGCAATTAAATAATAACCTTGTGTAATTTTTAGCATTTTATAATGAAACCATTATTAATAGGTATGATCTTACTGTTATATTTTATAGTGTACCTATACTTTTTCTAGTAATTACATATAATGACCCGACAATAATTAGGAAAATTATTTTTACTAGAATTTTTAATTACTTTAATATTTCTTATAATATTTCTTTTTATAGTTACTTTTAATGTTTATTTTTCTCAGTGATGTAAACATTTAAAATAAAGCGAATTTCAAACTTTTGGCAATACAAACTTTTCAGGCAAATCACAAATAGAAAAAATAGATTTATTTAGTTAAAAAGATATAAAATGACCGTCAATATTTTTCATTCGTCTTTTATTTTGGCTGCATTTGTTTTTGTACATATAATATCGTATTCACACACTTTACCTGGTAAGTTACCAAATTTTGTTATTTCTGCTATTTCACACTTGATTTAAGACAGGCCTACATTCTATGTATCCCTAGAAGGATATTACAGACAAACAATCAGGAATTTATATCTAAAAAAAGCTAAAATATCTATTGTACAAAATGCATGAAATAATAACTGGATTTAATGATTAATTCATATTTAATATAACACATCTAAGGAATCAGCTATTTTAAACATACATGCTCCAAGCCTAAAAATCATTAGAACATACATCTATATAATTTAGCAATATAATGTGCTAGTATTGCTTTTTATTTAGGGTAAGCTTATAAAGAATCTTATCAATCAATATAGCAAAAATATTGTATTATATACCAATGGCAAATTAAATAAAATATTGTTTATCAAATCTGATCAATACATCTATAAGTCAATATATATATATACAGTCCCATAGCCAGGAGACAGCCTGCATTTCATTAAATCCAGTTAATTTTCATTATTACTCCAACTAGTGAAAAATACAGGGTTAAGTGTATAATATATGCTGGATATATCCTTGTTAGGCTAAAATGAACTGCTTACTAAGTCCTGCTACAATAATTTTGTTGCAATGGTTAATTGTTTTTAATTATTTTTACCTTGATATTTAAAATTAGTTTTGTACATTTTTTTAGTGATATTTACTATTTATATATAATAAATGGATCTAGGACTTGTTTGGATGTTTAATACTTATTTTTGTGAAGTTTAATACTTATCACTCCATCCAATCCCATACACGTTTTTAGAACAGAACAGGATGTTTATTACCTATAAACTAAACACTTTATACTAAAGTAGGAAAAGGTCTGAAATTTATTATTGGCACCCCTCTCACACAAAATATCCTAGTTACAAGCCTGATATATATGCCAATAGACACTTTGATATTAAATTTAAAAAAATATAATTTGAGTTTTATACTTTTGAAATTTTTTATTTAAAACAAAGAGCAAGGAATATAACAGACCTAAATGTTGACATTTTAAAATAAAAACATTAAAAATACTATTTTTTGCAATAAAATATTTTTTAATATACTTAATTATGAGTTTGAGGGTGTTATTTCCTTAAAATTTCTGATCTGTAATTTTATATAATATAATAAATATTTTTTTAGATCATCAGTAGTATTATATAGCCCTAATTAACATATTTTTTATATATATTTAGCCTATTTTTCAAATTTATTTTCAGATTGTGTTCACTTATGTATATGTTCTACAATATATATACCACAAGGCAAATTACAAAGCATGCTATTATAAGCAAATGTTGTTAAATGCAAATAAAATATTCTTTTGGGAACTCATAAAGGTATTTTTATCTACAAACTGTTGTTAAAAACATTTTTTTATAAATCTGTGCAGTGGAGTCATTCCAGAAAATTTTCATTTTTTAATCAGACTTATTTCCTATATATTTAAATTATAAAAGCCTTAAATTTACCTTTTTAAATAATGTTCACACATATAATGAAGTAACTTAATCAAATTGTTATTTTTATAATTTTTAAAATTTCTTATTACAATTATTTCTACAAAAGATTTTAAATGTAATATTAATTATTTTAAATTGTTTATATTTTCATAATATTTAACCTAATAAAACATATTTGCTAATGCAACAATAAAATTTAAATTTTCCTAAATGGGGTAATTCCAAATGGCCATGGATAGGTAATTACAGAAAACCATGGGGTAATTACATAATATCAAAAACAATTTATTGAGTTTCTTTTAACCTTTTCAAGACTGACATTACAACATTTGCTATGAAAAAGGTTCATTTACCCAGTAGGCATTGCAAACATTGTGATACTCACATCACATATAAATGAATAAGTTTCTAAAAAATTGTTTTAATCTAAATGCTTATGAAATCATTTACATAGACCACTGGGTGAGTATCAAATATTTTAGTCTCACAAACTGTTGGACAGATATTATATAAATGGGGAATAGAAAATTGACTGGTCAAGAATAATGAGCTGAGAGACACATATAACTGAATAATTTCATTCACAAAATCTCTGCTCATGTTTGCAATGATTCTGATTCTATATTTGTCACTCTGGTTTCAATTCAATTATATATATATTACTATTTTATACTATGTATTTTATAAGATGT
>JAUZNC010043724.1:0-16940 GCA_034780395.1 Vannuccia rotundouncinata | reverse complement strand
CCCAAAATGATTTCACATATTTTATGGTTCGAGCTAACACACGTTTTTGACCTTTTTGGTCTATAATAATATATATAAGGAGTCATCGACTGATAAGGTTTAACGATTTATAGGAATTATGGGTTGAAGGCTATCTTTGAGAATTACACATTAAATATATTATTTAGTTAATAATAAAGTTCATTGAAAACGTAAGTTGAACAAAAGAAAATATTAAAACACAAAGTCCGTAAAATATCAATTGCCATAATTAAAATATTTTAAAAACCTTTAAAAATAATTAATGAAACCTGAAATTTAATATTAGTTTTTCTATTTAATTTAGGAATAAAATTATATTTGTATTTATAGAATAAAATACTATTATAGTAAGTGATAATTATTTGTCAAATAAGAAATAATCAGTTACGAAAAATTTGATAAATGAAATAGTAGTTTGACTGTTAAAGAACAAAACTAAATATATATTATGATTAAATATATCTATATTACCTTACAATTTAATTTCTATTTATACTTCATTTTACCTATACTTTATTGTATCACTCTAAAATAATTTTTAAAATTTCCAAATAATTAAAAGCTATAATTTTTGTATTAAACGTTTTTATCTGCCAAGCTAAAACTTTTAATTACATTTCAATGAACAAAATTGTTCAGATTAAGAACATATACTATATAATCCTGGTGAAGACACTAAAAATGTGTTATATATGAATATGATGTTAACGTCTTATAGATTATTCCTTTGGTAGTTGGTTAAGTTGGGTATCTTTAGATGAAGTATATGAAATGTCAAATGAAATGTTAATTACAAATAAATATATATACATGTTTTATAAAAAAATAACTTATATATAGACATATATTTATATCCATATCGTACATATATCATTATTATATTGACTTATATATTATTTATCTAGACCGGCAAATTGATCAAAACACGTCCAGAGCGCATTTCAATTAAATACGGTATTAGTTTCGTTTTAAACAGGGATTTCAATCAATATATTTTTGATGAATCAATTTCTATTAAAAACGAAACTTACCCCAATAAATATCAATGACTTCTATAATATTTATCTAGACCGGCAAACTGACCAATATTCAATAGTAATAAACGTCCACGGAGGAATATATCCTTATATATAGATAATCAATACAAAATGCATGGGGGTTATTAATGCATTTCAATTATATAAGGTAATAGTTTCATTTACAAGAGCGTATTCAATCCATATATATTTTTCAAAAGCCTATATAATATTGATAGAATACCCTCTTTTAATCGAAACCAATACCGTATATAATTGAAATGCGCTCTGGACGTTTTTTGATCAATTTGCCGGTCTAGATAAATAATATATAAGTCAATAATAATGATATTATATATAAGTCAATGGTTTGGTTTTTATCATTTAGTTTTGTTTTTTAATATAATTTAATTTAATTTTAATTAGACTCTTTATAATTTGTTACCACTTGTCAGTAATATAAGAATATTTAATTGTTTATAATATATAAATATTATTGATTGTATAATATATATATATATTTAGTTATATCATGATGTGTAGCTCATATTGTCTATTTTTAGACACATATGTATGTTTCCTATATATAATGACTGCAGAGCTGTAACAAAATTTATAGTGTAGCACTAAAAAGCTATTAAGTAGCGAAATTTTTGCTTAAACAATATAACTGTATCCGAGAAGAACTTTGACTTTTGTCTATTTCATTCATGAAAATAACCGGATACGAACGAAACAGAATCAGGGTTATGCATAAAAATTAGCTTTCGCTATAGAACTAATTTTGATAGGCATAATCTTTGTCTAAAATATTTTAGCGATCGGTTTAACCTTTTAACGAAAGGTAGCAACAGTTAATACCGCGTATTCAAAAATCTCAATTTTATAAATATTAATAATGTCAATTGAGGTGATTCACGAATATGAAGTGGAAGAGTATGAAGACTCGAAACAGAATGTAGAGATAGGGAAAGAGGTTATGGAACAGAAAGTGGAAGACTTGTGCGATATCAATGCCTGTACTTTAAAATAAAATTCAGGTTCCACAAGTGAAATCCAAAAAAAGAAAACCGTGGACAACATACTGGCCAATTACATAGGCATCTTTGCTAAAGAAAAATATTATAAATACATGACAAAAAATTTTTTATATGAAGCAGCAACTAAAAGCAAAACTGAACATTAATAAAATTGACAACAAAAAAATTGGGTTAAAATCATGAGAATTGAAACTCTTAAAGCTCTTAAACATAGAACAAAATCCAGTTTTTGCCCAAATACTTGGTAAAATTACCACATAAATAGCTCGACACTTCATTCACCTGTAGCCTCAAACTCTATCAATTCACCAAATTTAACACTAAGAGAAAAACCTAAAATTAGACGACAGATCAGTTACCAAGGTGGTATTCCATCAGTATCTCCAAAACAGCCAAAGGGCCAAAATCTTATAGATTCTCTGAAAACTAATGAAACAAAGAGTTTAAAAACTTATGTTTATCAAATTAGAATAATTTAATATTAAAAAAAATTTATGATTCAATTCAACGTTTCAGTTTCAGCTAAAAACACTAGACAATTTAAAAGATGACAACAATTAATGAATTGTTCCTCGCATCATTCGATTATAGGCTAAACAAGAAATAAAATTGTTATAGTACGTATATTATATATAAATAAGTCATTTTAATAATATTTTTTTTGCTATTAATTATGCCTCAAGTAGTTTGGCTATGGAATATAATTAAAATATATGACAAAACAAAATCAATTTGGGAAATACTTTTTGGAATATCGTATAATTATTTAGTAAACAAAAAAATGTTCATTTAACATTTTGTCAAATTTAACAATAAGATTTGCAATTAGTTAATTATGTATTATGTGCAAAACATTAGTAAAAATTTAGTACACATTAGAATGTTGTTATACATTTATATAAATGAAAATATATGCTGTTAAATATAGGTACAACGATAATTTTATATAATTTTAGTTTTATTGTATTAAAAAACAAGTATCTTAGTTACGAGATATTTACAATATTGTTTCATTGAACGAAATGGTGAGCTTCTTGATTCCATAATGATTATAATTTATGATTTCTTAGTTTAATACTTAAATAATTTAATATAACGCTATGTTTCTATTTCATAATTATTATAATTTAGTATTTTTTTAGTTTATTATGTAAATAATTCAATACAAATGCATAACTCGTACCTTTTGTAAAATTTATTTTTGTATTTGTATTCTTTAAAGAAATTACTTTTAATGTAGGAATTGTGTTTAATAATAACCATCATTAATAGTATCTTATTATTAAATTATTTTAATTATTAAAAAACTATTGTATTTATTGTATAAATGTTGATTACCAAAACCAAAAAATATTGTCAGTAAGAATTATATTTTATAGTGCATATTTTATAACTATAAGGTTACAAGCCTGTTTAACTGGATTGAGTTTTGGAATTCCATTAGAAAAAATAATAATTTATCATATTAATTGTAATGTATTAATTTAAAGAAAAGAAAAATATTTTTAGTATAGGTATTGGGTGCATTTTACCAATCAACATTAATTATTAATATCCACTATGCAAATTACCTATTGATTTAAAAAAAATCTATATAAAAATTTTAATTTTATGCAAGCATTTAAATATAAAAAATATTTAATACTAAAACATTTATTATTTATTATTTTCAATAAAATTATTATTGTTTTAATTCAATATAAAACAGTCAAATTTACAACATTATATACATATTTTAGTTATTATTTGTAATAAAATTATTATTTTTTTAAATTCAATATAAAGCAATCAAATTCATAAAAATTATATGTAAATTAGTAATTTGTGCAATGCATATTAGTAATTAGCTTAGATTGATAAAATGTGCCCAACATAAGCATTTTAAAAAAATGATCACTAATATTATCACTAATTCTCAAATAATGATAAATAAATGTTTTATATTAAAAATAATTCTCTAACAATAGTATATAATTGTAATTTATCAAAAACAATTCTGGAATAATTTAATAAGGATTCCTGAACTATATATAAAATAATAATTTATTTAATATCATTTTGTAATCATGAATTTTGGACAATATAAACTTTTTTTAAATTATGGAGAATGATTCCCAAACAATAAAAACTATTTTTAAGATATTGGGATTCTCAAAAAATAAATTTACACATATAATCAGTATTAAAAATTAATCAATTGTCTAGCCTGCATTCCATGTCCTTTATATACTATATATTTTAGCCCTTTTTTATTCTTTTGTTTATATAATTCCTGATTATATGCCAAATATATTCTCTTAACTAGGGATACATAATATTTTAATGTCATTAATTATAAGTAACATAGCATATTTTTTTAAATTGCATAAAAAATTAAAACATTATATTTTTAATTAACAAATTGCAATCCAAAAATATTTTTTTATAAAATGTCCACTGGCTATTACTAAATTATTTTTAAAAAACAGTTTACTTTATAAATCAATTCTTGTCTTTTAATTAGTTATCAATTTAATACTACTTTAAAATGTAATTTTTTAATTTTAATTTAAAGCTATCATTATGTTTCCAGATTTTTTACTGTCCACTTTTAAAATTAGATTCATACTTAACAAAAACTAGTGGCTCTCTTACAGCATCGGAATGAAAAAATGTAAGTAAAGCTGAAGATCTCAAAATACAAAATTATTGAATTTAGTTTATTTCCTCTTCTTTAATTTAAATAAATAATTACTGCATCCTTGGCTTTACTTACTAGATTCATTCTTTTCTTCAAAGTTCTACACCTAACTAATTAAACTATTAGGTAATACACTCCCTCAACTTATTCATTATTATTGGCTTATTCTTATACACAACAAAGTCTTTAAAAAGAGGGAAGGACCTTTCTTTTACCTTTCTTTTTAAAAATGACAATTATTTGAGATGCTTTAAACAGAATTGGTAATCTTTTTGAAAGTAAGAATTTGGTTATATTCTTGTATTCTTTTATTTCTATATATAAACTGTTCTAATGGCTCTGGCTCTCTCATAGTAGATTGTCAGAGTCATGGATGTTATATTGAAAATGAATAAAGATTAAATCTTTATTTATTAAAATCTTAAAAAATAAATCTTTATTTATATGCAATACAACATCCATGACTCTGACAATCTACTATGAGAGGGCCAGAGCCGTGGGAACAGTTTATATATAGAAATTACAGTTGTCTGTTTGGAGCATCTCAAATAATTGTCATCCTTTTAAAAGAAGAGCCCAATGTTTCATTTTAATACAACCCACTCAATTAATTCTGGCAGATTTATATCTTATAAAATGATTTGGAAATGTAATGGCCATCTTTTTGAAAATAAGCATTTAGTTGTTTTCTTTTCAATAATTCTGTTTAAAGTATCTCAAATATTTGTCATCCATAAACATGAAGGGCCCAATGATTCCTTTTAATGCAACACAGTAAATTAATTCGGCCAGATTTACATCTTGTAAAATAATAGTGAACTTTTTACCCTGTATGGTTAATTCTTCATATTTAATTATAATCCTTGTAATAATTGAGTATTTTTTGAAGTTAATTTAATTATGTTATAGTTTAATCATAATGTGCTGCTTTTTGAAATTTACTAATACAGAAAAGGGAAGTTCTAGAAGTAAGACATCTTGTTTCATTATGGTAATATAAACACTTTGTATAAACATATTTGTATACAATTTAATTTTATAGCTACATATATTTAATTTTTTATTAATAGTTGTATATTAAATAAATAGAAATAGATAAATGTAAGTATTAGATTTGTCTGCATTCATGTTATTTGAAATGTGGTTGCTTAATTATATGGCTGGACTTCTACAGTAGATATTTTATTTGTTTTGGTATCAAATTCATAAAGTTTAATAAGCTATTAATATCAGTTGCATTATTAAATATTATTTGTTTATTATTTTGTATATTTCCTCTTTCTTGAGTTATTATTGCTATTACAATTTGATTACTTTTGAAATTTAGATAGAAGATATTCAGCTAATAACAGTTTCTTTTTAATACAATGTTAAGATTAAAGTGAAGAAAGATACCAAGACAGATTCTTTCCAAATTAATGAAACTATGATAATTTCAAGCCTCCCACAGAGACTAAAAATCCAAAATTTTGTGTACAAAAAAAATTTTGTGTACAAAAAACTAAAAATATATAACATTTTTATATGTATTCAATTAGGATTCTGGGATCATATTTCCTTAAATTCCTTATATTATACAATACATTTTTTTGATCATCTGCTTATCTCATTTCTAGTGAAAATTAATCTATAAGAGCATTTTTTATATGTGCGAATTTTTAAAGGTGTCTATTTTTCTATAAACGGGACACTTTTTATTATTATTATGTCCTGTTTATTTATGTGGTGGAGGTTAATAATACAATTTGATGTAAAAAAGTCAAAATTGGCATAGTAAAATTTAAAACTTCAAAATTTAACTCAAACCTAAAAAAATTCTAAAGTTTTAGAGGCCTGTAATTTTTAAAGTTACCATCAAAAAATAAAACAATCTAAAATCATGCATTTATTTATAATTTTAATATAATTAAAGTGTGAACCACTAGTAAGTTTAGTTTTGATTTTGTGATATAAAAAATGACTTTTTATTTTAAATGCAATAAAATTATGGTTATTATGTTTTACAATTAGACAATTATTATTATTAAATTATACTGTATTATATAAAAAATTAAATTATATTATATATTAAATTAAATATAATTAAATACAATTATTACACAATAAGACAATTATGGTTTACAATAGGCTTCTTTCAGGTTGAATTTATGTTTTACATTTATAAATTTATAATTTCTTCCAATAATTTCTTCGAAAGGGATTAATATAAAAATATCTTTGAAACAAATTGTTTTTTGTCATCCTTTAGTTTTTCAAAAGCATATATATTTTTAATGATTTAAATATTTCCTGATTTTGTTAAAGTTGAAGTAAAAATTTTCAAAAATTTGGTATATAATTATTACTCAGATTATTTGCCTTCCTTCTTTTTAATCCTGCCTGTTTGCCTATGTAATGATGTTTGAATCCATCCAACAAATATTATTGATTAACATTTTATGTAAGTTGTCTTTGAGGTTATACCATTTTATTTGAAATGTGCACACTTGATGGTTTTTAATTTTAAAATTATTTTATAATGAGTTCTTTTTCTATTACCTTATTCATTTCCAATAATTGCTATTGTGAATTTGTTATGGTTTTTATTTAAAAATTCCGTTAATAATTCTTAAAAACTTCTATTGGTAGAAAGTTTAATACATGTGGAATCACTTGAACACTTAATTTTTTTATAGATTTTAATCTAGTTTGCTTCAATTATTTGATGAATATTAATTATTTTAATAATTTGTTTGAAAAGATCAATATGTGTATCACATTTTTCAAATGTGGAAAATCAATTAATGATTAGATTTACTATGATAGAATTACTCTCTACAAACAGTAACACACAATGAAATATTTATCTCACTATTTATAACCTTCAATGCAAATATGGTATATCGCTTTTACTTCACACAACATTGCATCATTTATGAAAACAAAGTTATGTTGAACTCAATAATTAATATAAAAAATTCTACATTTTCATAATGATGAACACGTTATTAATGACCAAGGCACATTCCTTCATCATTTTCATAGATTTTTAAATATTGTTCTTTATTTCTTTAAAACTATATAAACATTGATAATGTTATGAAATTTGTTTACAGAATGTTTATCTCTATAATTAAAGTTAACCTTGGTGCAGTGTTATTTATTATTTTTTGTTTACTAAACCTTACACTGCACCAATAATGTTAATAATTTGAAACTTTCTCACAATCTTGAAAACAACAGCCCGGTAAAAAAAAGAGTGGTAAGAAGAAGGGTGGAAAGAAGAAGTCAGCCAAGGGAAAGGCCTCCAAGACACCCACAGTCATCGATGGCATCTCTACGGAGGAGATGTCCAAGGAGCAGCTGGAGGACCACATCGTTCGCCTCAGAGAGGAGCTGGAGCGAGAACGAGAGGAGCGCAACTACTTCCAGCTGGAGAGAGACAAAATCAACACTTTCTGGGAGATCACCAAGCGACAGTTGGAGGAGAAGAAGGCTGAATTGAGGAACAAGGATCGTGAGATGGAGGATGGCGAGGAAAGACATCAACTGGAGATCAAGGTATCATCTGTCTGTTTGTTATCAACCCTAGTGTGTGTGTGTGTGTCAACTCTGGGCTGCTCTCTTTGGCACAGGTATACAAGCAAAAGGTGAAACATCTTCTCTATGAGCACCAGAACAACATCACCGAGGTCAAAGCCGAATCGACAGTAGCGCAGAGATTGGCCCAAGACGAGCACCGCTCCCAGGAGACCGACTTGAGGAAGGACAAACGTTCGCTCAACGTGGAGATTAAAGAGAAGCAGATGGCCAGCGAGGAGTCCGTCAAGAATCTCAAGAGGGATTATGAAAAGAAGGTGACCATTTAACCTAGCCTAAGTTTTAAATATTTAAATTGGGTGTGTTGGAGAACTCCGTTGGTACTTTTGTTTTATTGCCAATCACAGATGTCGGAAGCGCGCGAAAACTTTGAACGACAAGCAGAAGAGATCGAATCCAAGTACGAGCGACGTCTGCACAGCCTTCGTGATGAACTCGACCTCCGGCGTAAGACCGAGATACACGAGGTTGAGGAGAGAAAGAACATGCAGATCAATACTCTAATGCGCAACCACGAGAAAGCCTTTTCCGATATCAAGAACTACTATAACGACATCACCCTTAACAACCTGGCTCTGATTAACACACTGAAGGAGCAAGTGGAGGAGATGAAGAGGAAGGAGGACCGCTTGGAGAAGCAGATGGCCGAGGTGATGGCCGAGAACAAGCGCTTGACCGAGCCGCTTCGTCGTGCTGAGGATGAGAATGCCGAGTTAAGACGACAGTTGGCTAACTACACAAAGGATAAAGAATCCTTGAAGGTGATTGGAATCCTATTGGTTTGTTATCAACAGCCGGAATATTTTTGATAAATTTATCGATCGCATAATTTTAAGATTGACAAATTTAAAGGTGTTTTGCGTTTTTACCAGTCAGAATGTTCTATTAAGTAATGCGATTTTTTAATTTTAAAGTATTTCTTCTTTCTTAAGAATTCCAAAGCTCTAATCCGTTTGATGAAGGAAGAAAAGAATGACTTAGAGTGGAAGCATGAAGTTCTTGAACAACGCTTTGCTGAGGTGATTTTCTTTGTTTGTGAATTTTTTATTGTATAAAAATTTTATATCAATTTAGTTTTAATTTTTGTTAACATTAATAATAGTTGTATTAATTTTATAATTATTGTAAATTATTTTCGTTTTTATTTATATTACTCCATTATTTATGAGTAATATAGTTCTATGTGAATAATTATATGTTTTCCTTCTAATTTTATTCATTACAATGAATAAATAACTGATTATAAACATAGTGTTAAACATAGTCTTAAAAGACTTTGAATTTTTTTTATTGTATCATGTGTTTCTTTTGAATATGCATAAACCATCGAGAATAATTGCACTCTTAAACTGAGTTTATTCTCTGGCTTCTCCCAGATGGAGAAGGAACGCAACGATCTCTACCAAAAGTTCGTGAAGGCAATCCACGAAGTTCAACAGAAGAGTGGATTAAAGAACATTCTTTTGGAGAGGAAGTTGACTGCCCTTGGGGACACATTGGAAAAGAAAGACGCCCAACTCAACGAGGTCCTTTCAGCCAGTAATCTTGATCCCGCATCCATCACCGTTGTTACCAGGAAGTTGGAGGTGGGTTCAATTAAACCATTGATAGTCAGAGTTATAAGATAAACAAATGTTTTAACTGACAACAACTTCTTAAATTTAAGTAAACAATAGCTTCAAATTTTTTTCCGTATATAAAAATGTTCTCATAACATTTCATGGATTTTCTTAACTGTTTCAATCACTAAATAAATTATTTATCTGCATTAAAAATACTATTACCGTTCCTTACCTTGCAGGATGTTCTGGATTCTAAGAACAGCGCCATTAAAGATCTTCAATACGAATTAGCTCGGGTGTGCAAGGTGGGTGCAAAGTTGTTACTTTTAAATTCCAAGTTTACTTCTTGAGCAAGATGAAAATTTTTGATTTTGCTTACAGGAAAAGCCACGTATTTTTCGTCCAGGTATATTTTTATATTAACATGATTTCTTTGGATTCATAATGCTGTTAGTTATTTTTATTGTTGAAAAGTTTTTTAATTTGATATTTATAGTTTTTTTCCATGTAGAGACGTTTTGAAGTAGATAGGCAATTTGCATCAAAGGATTATTTTCATTAGTTTTAAAAAAATTTATATTAATTTTATACTCGTTGCAACTCTATTTCAGGCTCACAATGATCTCCTTCAAACATATGAGGCCAAATTAAAACAATTCGGTATCCCAGTGGAAGAACTCGGCTTCAAGCCTCTTCAGAGTACCGTTGGTGGCCAACAACTAGGTCAAGGTCCGGCTGGCCTAGTTTCAGCTCCTCCTTAGCCATTGGCCATCTTTTTTCTTGACCTATATATTATTATGATTGATTTCTGTATTTTAATTGAATGTTTTAGAAGCTTTTTCAGACTCCATCTTGTTCCGTCCCATCCATATTTATATATATATATAACTAAATATTAATACAATGGAAGATTATGACTTAATTTTATGTAAAATTGTAAAATACTTTATCAATGAGTACTTTCCCAAAAGAACATTTTATTTCCTTTTTACAGTTTTTAATATGTTTGACACAGCATATTTTTCTTACATGTGTATATCTATATAGATGGATATTTCCTTTATTATTTATGCGTGTTTAAAGTACACAAATTGTATAATAAAATATCCCAACTATATCAATTAATGTTTTGAACTTTTTAAAAATAATCGCTAAAGTGAACAAATAATTCCATATATTGGATTAAAGAAAGCTGCAATTCATAATAAAATGTTTTAAATAATGATACCTACATACAGTTATATTTCGCGTAGAAACAATTTAAAATATAACTGATTTGCCCTAATAAGCCTATTCGTGTTTACAATTAATCGAGGTTGTTTCCCAGTTTGTTTATAATTATGAAAAAATGCGTTGTCATAGTCAAAAACATGAATTATCTATTTGGTAAAATTAGGTTTTTGAAATTTCCTGGTTAAATACTGATCTAAATATAATCAACGAAAACATGAATTTTTTTTGGTTTATAAAGAAAAGCAGGTGCTGAGGTAATCTTGCGTATGAAACTTAGTAGCTACCTCTTGTTATATTTGAGTGTCTGTAACTGCCGATAATTCTACTGCAATATCATCTACACTTCTGAATATGAGGTCCTTCTGTATATGAATGATTCAAGTTTTTAAATGATCTTTCGCAAAAATCAGAAAGGATAGCTGAAACTGTAAAATCACTTAATAAAATATCAACAATAAACTTTCAAGCGTTACTTAATGTAAATGATAGTATATTAATGCTACCTTTATTTTAAATCAATTTTATGTTGTTTTTGCATATTCGATTACTGAAACGTTAGTCAGTTTCTTGAGTCAATAGGACCTGATTTTGGAACAATCGCCTCATATACTAAAACTTTAATAAGATTTCAAAATAATTTATATAACTAGTTAATAGCAGTTAACTCTTCATTTATTAATTTAAATTAATATCCGAATACACCTTTATTTTTTTTACAAATCTTGTTATTATGCATTTATATTATTAGTATTCACCAGTTATCGATAGAAATCGTAGAAAAAATACGTTTTATTTATAAATTTTTCAACCCTGCGCAATCAATGTGTAAATTAAAATATTTCTAAAAATATTCAACATAACTTTAACATAAGTTTAATAATTGCGATTGCTTTATTTGTAAATAGAGACAATGGTTTTATTCTATTTTGTAAAATTGGTTCTGCTCCAGAGCTTTTGTTAGACATAGTTGAGTGGTGGTGGTCTATGGCTATGGTTTTTTAGGGTAAAACCTAATCAGATGTTCAGTAGTGTAAGACAGGAATAAATATAATTAAAAACCATATGAAAAAACGCATTTATTGATACATAGTTATAGATAGCGTACACAAAACAGTAAAGGTGGAGAAAAGGTAAACTATATAGTTGGCAACCTGCAAAATGGTACGATGAGATGTGGCTAAGATACAGAGAAATAATACAAACTGCTTGGCTAAGGGAAGGTTCAAAATGCGAACACATTATAATAATATGTATTAAATTGAAGGTAATTTAATTAAATGTACAAAACGGATAACTTTTTACTACTGTCAAAAAATGTGAAGTCCAAATCATAACGAATTAAACAAGGAATATTGAATCGGTCTTGAAACCGGTAGCGAAATGAAAAGTGCAACCCAATTAACGAGGGGGGACGATAAGCACGGGAACATGGGCATGGTTGAGCATAAAGCGAGACACGGAGCCCATAATTGTACGACGTGTAGTGCTGCTACCTCTGGTTCCCATGACAACACAGTCAACCTTCTCCTTGTCAAGAGCTTCGAGGAGTCCATTTCTCGGGCCACGGACCACCTGCTTCCAGACACAGTTTAGGTTGCGGCGCTTGCACTCACCCATATATTCATTTTCCAGTTTGGTAGCTCGTTTCTTATACCTGTTAGGAGGACAAAAACACACGAATGATAATTTGGCAAATCTTTTTGAAGCTAGATTATCAATAAAAATATTCTCAAAATAAATAAGTAAATAAAGCTATTAGATTAATGAAACTACAACACTAATCCACAAAACTTTCGGAACGTTAAACTATATTCGCAATAGAACAGGATTATTGAGTTCAATAATAATACGTAATTAACCGACTAAACTTTGTCAACAGCTTCGGTCAAAGTACAAGAGGTTAGCATTTGGATTTGCCTGTGACAACATTTATTTATAAACTCACTTGTTGAGAACCTCTTCCCAGGATTCAACGGAGTACTGAGCCGGCATTCCCGTGAAAGGAATTCCAGCTGAAGAAGGCGGTGGATCAATACAATGATGAAGCACCAATTTATCGTGCTTGGCGCCGGGCAAGTTTGTGTACCAATTGAAGGCGTCCTTAGCGTGTACACTTGCGTCTACTGCGATTAAAACGTTTCTTGGAGAGTTAGGCATCTAAACGAAACAAAAATAATTTAAAAATTACAAATAATTGTATTGTGTACTTTTCTAAACAGGAAAAAGATATGTGGCTAGTATATCTAAAAACAGAACTGAGTGTAAACAATTTATGATAGAACAAACCTTTGAACCCCTTGAACCATTATACACATAATAAGTAATAGATCGCGACCCAAGTGTTTATAACAATCGTGTTAACATAACAAAGACTGGCTTACATAAGGGCATTAATCAATGTAAAATAAGGATAAAATATACTCGTTAATTTATTTAAAATCTTTGAAGAACAACATTGATCGCCGATATTTTGCTGTAGTGCGATATTACCACTTACTATGTTCAGTATTTAATAAATAACGAACAATAACTTCAGTGTGTATATTCTAATAGACAATAAACCATTATCATGCTGTATTATTAATCGCAATTAAGGTTATCAAACAAACTATCTATCAAAATGGAGAAATAAAACAATAAAAACAAAACATTGTATGAGAAATTATTTATTGCAAATGGAATGATTAACGTAATATAATACAATTCTAACAAAAAGAATAAAGTACAGGGCCTAAAAAATTGACAATGACAATATGAAAAAGAAACACGATTTTACCGATTGTTCATTGTATTCAAAGAATAACTATCATGTTGACAATCAACCAATGAACGAAATCATGTTATGTAGAAACTAACGATGTACCTACTTAGATTATATAAAGAGAGCACGTATTGAATAAAATAGAAAATTATTTGAGGTGATAGAAGTTGCTTTATCCATATATAAAATGTATACATGTCCTTTCTGACAAGTCGTTCAAACAATCTAAATTAAAGATTATTTATGAATTTTAAAATGTTCAGACTAAGTTCTTCCAGAAAAGTCTCTCACATCCAGGAAGTGTTATTCGAAGATGGCGGCACTACAGCAACCGGAATGTCTGATTGGTGGACAATATAGTCGGACACAGATCCGAGAATTGTACGGCGAATTGTGGTTTGACCCCTTGTTCCAACTACAATGAGATGAGCATTCTCCGCTTTGGACTCTTCAATAATGTTCTCACCAGGGCGGCCAAACCGCTCTCGAAACTGGCACCTTTAGAAATACAAAACACGTATTTAAACTATACATTCATCTAATTCTTAAGTTATTTACATTTCAATATATAAATGGAACTGATCATAAAAATCTCACTTTGCATTAGCATTTTTGCAGCGTTTCATGAATTCACCCTCTATTTTTTTCGATACAAGTTTTTGCTTCTCCAAATGACTGAGGTGTGATTTCTTATCGTAGTATATCGTCGTATCCATCAAACCAATCGCCGATTCGCTCACTGGTTCAGTCTCAATATTGTAGACAAAGATAACTGGGCGTTCAACACCACAATTGAATACACTACGAAAATTGAGGTACCAGTCAAAGGCTCGCTTGGAATGATCACTACCGTCCACTCCAACAATTACTGGACGCTCTTCATGACTACTTTGTGATCCACCCATTATTTTTTCTACAAAAAATTAAGACGAGATTAATTTATTAAAAAATTGGACATGCGTTTAAGTTCCAGTTATCCAATTTATAAAAGCTTTTTACATTCATATATACTAAGATTGTAACAAATAGTATTTGCATTTCAAAAACAAAAGTAGACTATAATTCAAAAACAAGGCAAACAAATACCAGATAATGAAAACAAAAAAGTAAAATTTATGATGGACTATCAATTTGATGAAAGCTTATCAATAGGATTATTAATGAAAATGAAGTAAAGCAGTTTTCTCCCTCAATCAAACTTCAGGGTACCCACTCCACCCATTCCACAAAATTTAAAGACCTTTGAATTTTTTAAGCCCTACTTAATAATAATAATAAATGTTTATTTGCAAATAAAATGTGTATCAATGGGAATCTTACACAATATATGACAATGAGAGAAACAGAAAGTACATTGCAGAAAAAAAGAAATAATAATAAAAACAGAAAGAAGACAAACATGCCTAATGTTAATATTTACGGATATCATTGAATGAAAAAATATAGTTTTTAAAACTAGGTATTTATAATGTGATTTATTTACACAAAATTGAACTGAGTCTAAATTGAACTAAAGAGAAAATGTTTGAAAAATTGGTTATTAAAAAATGTTTGTTTTTATGGAACTTCTTTAATCAATTGTTCTTTTGCTGAAATTTCTTTAGACACTTTAAGAAATTCTACATACTTATCATTTGCAGCCCTTCATATGGCATTTGATTTAACAAGAAGGTTATTGTTGCTTTTAACTTCAGCAGTGTCTGCTACACTGGCTAATTGCATCCTCAGTGATGCTTCTTGGAGTTCAAGCCTGGCGAGCTCCACAGAATCATACATATAACTAAATATTAAAAAATCATATTCACATACACATGACATTACAATTAAAAACATTTCTAATTTTTTAAGACTATTTAAGACTTTCAAGGATCGCTGGGAACCCTGAAACTTATTTTATAATCAAATAATGACATACATCTCTTTCAAAATGATGTCATGAAAAATTTTCTAAACAGACAAACACTATACTTTTGATTTTTATGAACAATCTAAGATTATAAAATAAGTTCGATTGAGAGATAAACTACATCTGCTTTGTAAAATATGTTCAGTGAAAGTGGGTTCTGCATCCACTTGATGATAATATTTTTTAAAATTTATTGTAAATAATTCTGCATCTCATCCCTGAGATTTCATTATATAAATTATCTATTGATGCTTTTCCACAAAAATCTTGACAGACCTTAAATACATTTCTGGAAGATAACAATCTCTAGTGAAAAATGCAGCTATATAATGATTCAGGTAGCATCTAGGTTATATGATGTTGAATGCATATAAAAGCGTTTAAAAAATAGAATTTATTTCTGGGAATTATATAAATGTGTTAAATTAAAAAGCAGACACTGAACTGGTAAATATAAACATACAGAGATGATATTTATATTTAAATACACACTTGTATACACTCAAATATTACACACTTGTATTGAATTATATAACACTATTTTTATGACAGTATATTAATAATTATGCATAGGTTGTAGCCTGTCCAGATATATGCTTTGACCATCCAAATTGATTGAACAATATGGCAGCACTAATCATTATATTAAAGACAGGAGTATGTACTGAGATTCCAACTCACTACCTTCTGGTTTGAAGGCAGCAATGTTACCTGCTCAGTTTTAAGGAGAGCCATGGCTTAGGTAGATCACTAAATGAAGTTAGGAATATATTTATATATAGATGAGCTGTTCCAATTAGCAAATGTAAAATATATTATAAGTATAGGGACTATTCATAAAATTCTGTTCACATTAGCCAGTATTCTGATTAGGCATTTTTTCTAATATTGTAGCAATAGGCAGAAAAATCAGGGATTTGATTTGTGTTCTGATTAGCTAGAGTAGACTGTAAATACAGAAAACTATTTTTTAAAAGTCTTTTTGGTTTAACCTCTTCATTACGGGCGTCGCAACGTTTGCAACAAAAAATAAGGTACTTCACATGACGGGAATCACAACGTTTTCGATTTTCTAAAAATAGTTTTCATACTAGGAAGAAGCTGAGAGACACACTGAGAGATTTTGATTGGCTAATGAAAAA
>JAUZNC010043713.1:0-16943 GCA_034780395.1 Vannuccia rotundouncinata | reverse complement strand
TGAATGTATATCCACTTTAAAACATTTTGAATTTTGCAAATTTTACTATTTAAAGTGGGGGGGGGGTATTAATTGTTGTTGTGTTACATAACGCTTATAGGGGTGTTTCAGTTTGCGTTACAAAGCGTTACAGGGGGGTGGGGGGTGATAAAAAATGCAAAAAATAGCGTTACGTAATACTTGAACAGCCCCTAAATACCGTTTGATTCATTTTAAATTAAATTTTAATTATTTAAATTTTAGCGGTTAATTTTGCAAATAGAGTGTTTATATTTTACTTTCGTTGTAGTTTAGTTTTATATTTGTTAGCATGTGCCTCTCTGGCACACTCCACAATATTCAATAAAATCTAATAAACACTACGCTTTATTTCTTTAGCGCACCGAATAGTTTTAGACTTGAAGAATAGTTTGACTATTTGTCGAATTGTAATCCGGTCTCTTTCTATAACTCACCTTGAGAAGAATGAGGTCAGCTTCCGAGTCAGTTTTACCAGGAAAGCGTATTCTCAGCTGATTGAGTTCTTTGAGTACCTCTTGAAGGATCTCCTCCTCTGCCCTGGCGTCCCATTGTGGTGTTAACAATTGCCTGTTGGAGAGGGAATGACGTAAGCGGGGCGTGGATGAAGTCAGCCGAGCTCCATTCTTCCCAGGATGTCGCAGAGAGGAGGCAGAGGTGAGGTGTACACGAGATGCGTGCGAGTTGGAATTGGGTGCTCCGTGTGTTGGAATAATGTTAGACTGAGGAGGACAATGACGTCAATAATTATGCAAATCTGTCGTATTGATTATATTGATTTTATCAAATTTTATTTTATTTTAGCGAAAACTAAATTTAATTCACCAATCTCTTTTGTTTCGACGTCTCAGCCTGGACAGGCTTCTTCTTCCTCCTCAACGCTGCTGCTGCTGTCTCGTCCTCAGAAGAACTGCTGTGTTCGCTCCACATCTGACCTTCGAGTCCCAGAGCTGCCAGATGGGACAGAGAGGAACTCCGCTGAAAGGGACATAAGATGAGGGCTGCAGAGATTCGCAAAGATCAGGTTACAAAGTTAAATACAAGCGTTGTAATAAAATACGCCTTTTTAATTTAATAATTCAAGCTTTTATTACACTACTCCTTTATTTGGTGATTAACTATATGTTGCTTTCTCTAGCTATGTATAAGATAATGTTCTTATTAGTTAATGAGTAGAAGAATTGTTGTACCCCTGACAGTTTTTGTGTTGATTTGGAGGAGTCAGGTTGACCAGCTTGTGGATGATCTTTGGTGTATTCGGCCAGCATATCTAGAATGTCTTCTTCCTGCGCAGCAGATAACAAAAAACATTCATAACTTGTACAACAAAAGTCTACTTTATATAATAGAACTATCGGTTTTGATGTAAAATTATGTAATTAACAAAGGTAAATTATATTTGAGTTTAAATCATCAATTAGGTTTGTAATTATTGAATTATTTGAAATCTATTTAACTGAAATCTAATCAAAGAAATCTCAGTTTTTTTAAAGTTGGTTCATTCAAAGATGGTTAAGTTTTTGTATAATCGATACTATTTTATATAACAACATTCAGTGACATTATCCTAAACTATAATTACAAAAATAGCTAATCAGCACTATAAGTATACTTTAAAAATCCTAAATTATTTCAATTTTATGTTTAATAATAACATTGGCATTAAGTAAGGTTTAATAATGACGTTATCTCAACTGATCGTTGTGTTGTTCAGTTTTTGGAGATTTTTAAAGATATTTGTTAGTCCTATATATGCGAGGACAGAAATACGATAAATTATTCTAATTTCAAAACTATAACTGCAAACTACTAGATTTTCGTAAAAAACTTTACAGTTACAATACAATTGATTTCTAAAACTATCTTATGGAATGGAGAAACAGATGAGGAGAGACTTAAATAGTTTGAAAATGGTTTTAGTTTAAAAATATAGTTTGAAAGATTTCAAGATAAATTCTTAACTCACTCTCAACTTTTTCTCGTAGGTCATTTGGATCTCACTTTGCAGACCACTGCCACCTCGGCCCTGCAAAAACACACCAAAAGCCTCCACCAAAAGGGTCGAGTAGCGCTGTAATCGGAACTTGTCGTCAGGAGGGAAGGCCCGTCTGAAATTGCCGCAGTTCTGATTCTCGAAATCTTCACGAGCGGAATCTCTTCGTATGCGAATCAATTGGTCACGCTGACACAGATTAAGAAGGCAGACATTTCGTTGTTTGTTAATACATTTTGTAAACACATTGAAAGTATATCATTTCGAAGCATCAAACTTTGAAAAGTTTTGTTAATAAGATAGTAGTAGTATGTAAAGGGGAAGTCCACTCCAAACAAAGGAATCATTTACCTAGTAAAGGTGGTACCGCCGCACCTTTGCATGTTAAATTTCCGCGCACCTTTGTGACTTAAATTTTGACGAATGAGAATTCAGTATCATGGTGTGTGAGTTGTTGATTTCATTCTCCTTTCTTACGAGCTCTGTATGCTACGGTCATCTCATTGACAGTCTCTCTCCCATTTCTTCTGTTAGACTTGTCAGAATTCTTTGACCGCTATACTTTTAAAATCCTTATCTTTCTGTTTAGCATCCTAATTATCATCCTATCTATTCAGAATAAGTGCTGTATTTAATTATTTAGTCATGAGTAAATATTGCGCATGAAGAATTTGATGTTACTATTAAAAACAAAATTTAATTATATGTATCGAGGCTAATAGTACTATGTTGCATATGGAAAATTCGAATTTCAAAACTAAATTTTAAAATGTTTAAAAATATAAAAATAAATAAATACATTATTTTTCAACATTAAATCAATTAAATCTATTTGAGATATTTTTCAAAGTATATATTGCACAAATTTTAACAATGTTTAACTAGCTGACTAATGAGACACAGTCATACAGTATAGCAATGCTAAGTTCTAATATAATCTTACCACGCGTACATATAATTTTATTTATATTAACTTGTTTTAATATTCGAGTAACCCAATGATGATGTCCCTTTGCATAGAATGAGCCTGTGGATTTGTAAATTTTTCATTGGATCAATATTTACTATGGCAGGGTAGGGATTAATTTTAACTTTGAATTAACTGCACTCCTATTGGATAAGAATTTAACTCGTAAAGGTGAGCGGAAAATATTTAACTAGTAAGGGTGCGGGGGGAGGGGGTACCATCTTTACTAGTTAAATATTTCCTCAACTTTACTAGATTTATTTTCCCTTTGTTTGGGGTGGCCTCCCCTTCCATACTACTGTTAGTTCTAAAATGGACTATAATCAGATTACAAAATGTTTGATATTTGGTATTTGGTTTAATAAACGTAATTGAAAATTTTCTCTCAACACAAATGTATGTAGAAATTAATGTACCAGCGTTTTTTGAAGGAGGATTTCCCAACAATATTGAACACAAATAATTACACTGACTCAACTTTAATATTATAGATTAGACAAGTATTCGATAAAAGTGAAACTCCTTTAGTATTTTGACTGTAGAAACTCACTAACTCTTCCTTCTTCTTCTCGTCAAGTCTTTGTTGCTTAATGGTCTCCCGATCCCCCGTGTGGTTCAATCGAGTCCGATAACCTTGCGTCAAACGGCGCTGAGCTTGAGCCTTCTGAACATCCATGTTGCGCTTTTTATCTGAAGCTCTGAAACACAGAATAAAAGATAGAACTAAATATCAACCAGATTATGTTATAATAAAAAAGATGTAAATGTCCAACAATTTCTTTTTCGAGAGAAGTGCAGCTTTTAACTGTGAGATTTTGGAACTTTCCTTAAACGACTTACCTAATATTTAACAGTCTGAAAGCGTCTTTGAGTAGTCCCGCCTTCACTCTACGGTCCAAATCTTCGTCAGTCCCAAAGCTGGGGGACCGATTCACTTCCAGCAACCAAGGCTTTAACTTTTCATCCAGAATAATGTCGAAGCCGAGGATTTCAAAGCACACCGAGTCGCTGCCCGGTGCCTGTCCTGGACGACACATTCTATAGGCGTGGAGGACGTGGGGCTGGGAGATGACAATGGTCTTGATAACCAGGTCGTTGATGGACTTCCACATGTTCTGCACATTGTAGTCGCGCTCCCGAAGATAGTTGATGAAGTAGGAGAGAGATCGTTTGCTACCAGTGTGGTCGTTTTCGCTTTTTTCATACTTTTCGTTGTGCTTATTCACCGAATAGTTAGTCAGATGCATGTACAGAGAGTCCTGATAATGGACGAGATTGAAGGTTGGTGTTAAATAAGAATACAATAATAGTGCTCTGGTTGGCCGCAAACACTTCAAACTTTAAAATTTATTTCGTCAAAATATTCAGTCGCGCGCATTCGTTCTATTCATTTTTTTAATCTTGAAAGAATTTATTATATTAACTAAAATAATTATTGTTTAAATATGTTTTAAAAAGTTAGTTATAAACTTATATTTGTGAAAAATGTTTTTACTTTTACAAACATTTTTTAATAAATTGGTAAGCAAAGGCATTTACAACATATTTTACAACAAATATATGAGATATAATGTATAATTGTCAATTATGATAACAAGAAATGACTAAAAGCAATATAAAATAGAATTGTAAAATATAAACTAAACTAACAAAAATAGGGCATAAGAAGAAAATATTAGTATTAATTAATATAATATGCAATTATCTTTTTTAATAATTGAAGGCAACACACTATTCAGAGTAATTTGATTAAAATGAAGAAGTGATTACAAATTATTTGACCTTTTGCCAGCTGCATAAATTCAAGTAGGATTTTGTCCAATAAATTTAAACATTTTAAAAATTGAATTGTATATATACTATAATTCAAGTCCGACCACGAAATTAGAATAAAATTAGAAGTGTACGATGGTGATTATTCTACATCCTAAATATTTTATAATCACAGCAATTGATTACATTAATTAGTGCTCACAGCCTTAATTATTAAGTCTATTGAATAATATAAAGAATGCTTGACTGTGTTTTTTATTGTCCATTGCACTCAGACAGTGTATCTAATTAAATCATCTGAAGACGCGATACTTTCTCAATGGAATAATTTCAATAATTGACAGCCAATAAATAGAACAACATCGTGTACCAGATACAATTGAGTAAATTATTTAATGTCACAGTAAACATTATTTAAAAAATATATCTTTTAACGAACTTTAATAAAGAACAATTTCAAAAAGTGTTGGTTTTGTAACGAATCGTTGTACAGTGAAAATCTAAATTCATTGAAAGTTGGAATTATTGTATCAATTTATTTTTAATATGTAAATAAATCCATGCAAATAAGTCGATATTGTTCCAAAGAAAGGTAACATAATTTCGAAAACAAGGTATAATATAAAACTAAAGAAATAATTAAAGAAACAGTAATACAGGGGAGTTAGTAATACCTTGCACTCTCTTTTAGACATAACAACGGGTTGCTTCTGAAAGTTTATGAAATATGAGTTTACCAACTTATATCATTTTAAAAACTAAACGTTTGACGAGTGAATTCTTCATTATAAAACGTATACGCTCTATAATAATACTACGCTCTTAACAATAGAGTATTTGTATCCTTCTAATTATGACAAAATTATAAACAATACAGTGTTAAATAAATAGACACAAAACTTTGCAAATCATTTTATATAAATAAACAATAGATAATGCAAACGCTGTTAATTGTTGAACTAGAATTATTTTGTCAATTATCGATCAACTTTCCTTTACAACGCCCTGCCTATCACAGATTTTATCATGGATTAAGTTAAAATTTAATCATGCGCATAAAATAAATAAATAAATAAAAATATGATGGAGTCTGTTGAAACAAAAGAATCAAATATAAAAATTATATTGAAAGATGAAAGGTTTTTTGTATTGACGGTATCCAACACTTTGGATGAGAAATATTAGATCGTGTTTGTTCCATTATGCATTATGCTCCGACTTTTATGTAAGTAATTGTTATTTGTTTTATAGTTTTATTACCTTACTTAACAATGTATACATAAAGTATGTAGGAAGGTTATTTGCTTCAATCTTATTTATGCAATAATTGATACTCTGTAACCTTCCTGAATTGAATTACATTTCTAATATATATATTTTCCCGAGCTAATAGATTAAAAATATAGAATTTTAATTTTGAGCCATGTAGCCATTTTGAAAATTAGTTGCTATGGTGAATTGATTCATATTTAAATTATGTTGCTCAAGTCAATTTATATAATTTGAAGTAACTATCAACCAACATTTTGTACATGGTACCGAGTCTGTCACCTTTTCAGTAAATTAATATATTACGAAATTATAGTCCGAGTAACTAAAAATCAATATAGATTCAATATCGTAATTATATAATTGAAAAAATTGAAAAATATACAATATAAAACATTTAATAAATACAAAATATTAAAAAAAATAATACGAAAATATAGGTACTAATTTAAAAGTTAATAATAACATTTCACTTAAATAGATAAGAGTTTTTTATTTATCTAACAAAATAACTCACCACATTATTATCATTAGGATCGACATATCGTTCAGTGCTCAACCTGAGCAAACCTTCGTTGTACACAAAGATACGAAGAGGGTCACATGAGGTCATCAACACATAAATCCTGAGGTCACACTTATATCCGTCTATGAGGAAGGGCTTGTCCAGATATCGCTGTACGATTGTGTTCTCAGTCGAAGGAATATTCTCTCCTTGAGTGAAGAGGCGAATTCTGAAGAATGGAAAGTATTTATGATTTGATAAAGCAAATTTTTTTTAAATTTAATCCTGCAAAATTATATGGGACGATATAGCTCATATGTATTGAGAATGTTAAATATGCTTATATTATTGTGTCGTATATGTCGACTGTGAGGGCTGTTTACAACGATTGGTGTCTACACGCAGACCCGTAATTCACTGTCCTTCTTATACATGGTATATATAGTGAAGAGATAAATCTATATCGAGAAATATTCACGACCTCACTTGGAGGAAATTCGCCTAGTTTTGTGTGGATTTAAATCGAGCGCAAGTTGATCCGTTTTACTAAATTCGAGTTGTAAGTGTATCTTTTGACTAAATATTGAAAAAGAGTATTAGTTTATCCTTTCATCATCTATAATAATCATGTATAAGATCAACAGAGGTAATTACGGGATACCCTGAACATATTATAACGATTTATATCTGCATATTTTAACTATTGATGTCTCTCTCTCTCTCTCTAACAGAAACAAATTTAATTAATTTAAATTGTTACTTTTTCAAGCAATATTCAGGATACAAATTAGTAGATTCAATCACTAATAACTTGTTCATATCAATGTACCCTTTATTTTAATATTCACCTTTTAGCAGAGCTCTCCATAATAACTTATTCCATGGTATGTTATTAATGATAAATATACAAGAAATACTTTACGCATATGTAATTGTTAAAAAAATCTTCAATTTCTCACCCATTTCCCATGGCTCCATTAGATGGCTTCACTATAAAGGTTCGTCGTTTATTTGTTTTCTTGAGGTCTTTAACGTAGGTGTGGAAAGCATTGTATTCTTGGGGAAATATCCAGGTTCTCGGCATAAAGTTATACTCTTCAGGCTTTACTTTCCTAATTCTGAATTGTAAGGGATGGGATAACCCAGATTTAAATCATTTCATCAAATTGAAGAAATACAATTGTCACTTCTCATTAAATAAATTGTATATTTGACCCAATTCATTCAAACTTTAAAAAATTAAATGTGTGTTAATGCAATCTTTGGAATTGAAATATTTTATCACAATTATAAAAGTCGGTATTATATTGTGATGGAAATAAAATAATATCAAATTATTCAACATAATTTCAGTTAGTAATGAAACTTACACTAAACATATATACATCGTTTTTTCTCTAAAACTAAACAAAATGTATGAAAATCTTCAATATTTGTCTTTTCTTATTTTTCTATTGACTTTTAGCATATTGTATGAGATAGACCTCACAGTAAACTCCTCAGGAAGGATCACTATGGAGAGAGACACATAAATGTGGATGCCTTTAAACTAACTCAAACTGACACGATTCACACTAGTAAGCAGAGAATTACAGTTTATCAGAAAAGTTATTTTGTGAGACACAATTTTTGCATTTGTTTGAAACTGATTAGTAAATAAATTATTTGTTGTTAAGACAAAAACAAAGTTTGAATGATACAATGAAAGAATGAAGGAGGAAGGATGTTTTGTTCAGAGGAATAGGACACGTTGTGAAAATAGGATAACTTATAATTTAGGATAATAGGATAATTTTTGTACACAGGGTGGCTCATACTTTCAACTATAGAGTTGGTTATTGATGTCAAAATCAATTTTGAAAATGAGCCGAATAGCTATTTAGGAAAAGAATAAGTAAAAATCGATAGCACGTTGTTTTCATCAAGTCTGTATAGAATAGTTAACTATATAAATAATATTTTGATAATCAAGAAACATTTTGAAATTTCAAAATAAAATATTACAAAACTGTCTTTACTTTTTCATAAAATACCGTTTATGAAAATAAGGCTTACTTATTGTGTTTAATATTTAAATATACTATCATGGAAATGACTATAATTAGGAAGACTTAATTTGGCAAAGATGAACAGATTCACGATTAAATCACTCTTACTGTGTACATATAAATGACCTTTACCTTAATTCTTCAGAAATTATAATACAAACTCGACTTTAATGGGATAGAATCAATGAGTATAGTCAAGCGTCTATTTAATAATTAAATTCAATTGCAGAGGGGTGAATTAAGTTTGATATATATCATTTTAGATTAATTCCGTAAATTGTTGGTGTTATTGCCTTTGTTTTTATACCTAGAGTGTATCTTCCTCTTATTCATTCAGTAATGTTTATTAAAAAAATAAAGATATTTAAATTGTTAATTTGAAACTAATAAAAACTGCAAAATTACTTTGTAAAATTTTTAGAAAGTAAATCTTTCCTGCAAATTTCAATCATTCCAGGAAAATGGTTTATACGTTGAAAAGACTTTAATTCTGTGATTTTCTCTACAGATATTGATGTGTCTGACCACTGAAGATAACTGAAAAAGAAAACATTTATTGTTTTTATACTTATTTATATATAAACTATAGCAACGAATTGCAAATTTACCAATTTAGAAAATCCTCATCTTTTGAAATTTCAAATCCAGCATTCAATACAGCTTGTTTGACTTGAAGAAATGTAAAATTAAAAAACTTAGTCATAAAAATTATAATTACGGGTTACGAATTATTATGAAATGATATAAGTTATAAAGTTTGTTTAGGGTTAATACAAAACTATATAGTTAATCTGTACAAAGCATTACCAAACATTTAACATTTGGAATTTTCAGTCGTGACTGGAGCAAATTAAAAGAATGCAAATTGCTCCAATATAACTACTGAGGAAAACCTCAAATTGAAACCTTTGGTAATCTTTTGTATCGTTCTAAACATCAATGTTTGTATTAATGGTAGCAGTGACATTTTATACAGTTAGTATTTTACATAATTATTAATTTTTTTGTATTCTTATAACTTTTTTGTGAATATATGGATACACTCCATAATATAAATATATTGACACGAATAAAATAATGAATTCTTACTGATTTCATATCGAGTTCCACTGACATTTGCCTTAAGTCGACGAAGTTTTTTCTGTTGCCGACGTCTTTCTTCTCTTCGAGTTTCTTCATCTGACGAGAGTGGTTCATTCTCTTTGCGACCTTCATGAAGTCGTGTACTTTGCTCTAGATAGGTAAGAGTACGCTCTATAAAAATACGATTATTGATTAAATGATATAGGTATATATATACTGTACTCTTAATGTAATGCATCATAAAATAAAATGCAGTTATATCACAAAAAGTGAAGTATAAGATTGCATTGTCTAATTTAAACATACCAATTACTAGTTGTGTGAATAATATAGTGTAATAACTATTATAGTATAAATAGTTTAATATTTAATACTTACGACTGTCATGCATTGATATACTGCTTTGTTGTGAACCTCCTAACTGATGAAGTAAACTTGCCATGTCTTATTTTAATAACCTAAAATTAAAAAAATTGAAACAGGAGATATCTAAAATGATCAGATAAATACTACTACCATTGATATAATATGATTTCACAAATAATAAATTATATATATAGATAGATAGATAATATCCCGTAAAAATATTAAATAAAATACAAAATGTAAAATAAAAACTCTCTGTTATAAAATTAACAACTAATAAAAACTTTAATACAAACCATGAGAAAAATACCAAGTTATTTTATGTTTAATAAATTACTAAATTACTTCTAAAAAATCTAATTTATTATTTTTCTTTTAAATTTATTTTAATTTGTTTTAGCAAAAATAAGTTTTGAATTTATGGAAAGCTTACAAGTATGTTATTAATCATGTTTGAAAAATAATGTCTTAGATACCAATTAAATAAAATGTTGTCCATGTTCCACAAATGGATTGATATATCATATGTATCATATATCATACATATATATATATATTTATTTATTTATGTACCAAAAAACACATTATTTATTTTTTAAATTGAATAATCATACTATTCTTTTATTAAATACTTAAAAGTATGTACTTAATATATTTTAAGTTTATGTATATTTATAAGTTATAATGGTTAATTATTTTGTATTCCTTTAAATAGACATTTAATTATAACATGTATGTGCCTTTTTAATAACATTAGATTTTATAACTTTTAATATAATTATGTTTATTCATTGCAAAATACTTCTTAAAATCTTTTTTCATTCAATTATCATAATTTATTATTCATATTAAATGGGTTATTCTTATGGTACTATAACTTTTTTTTAAATATTAGAGCTCATATAGCAGTTAAATGACCAAATCAAAGGTAAGACTTAATTATAATATCTAATATTTTAAAATAATTATATGAAATTATTATATATATAAAGTCTATTCTGGCTAAACAGATCTAGCTAAATCAGAATTTAGGCAATACCTGACTGATCTCCAATCCCCAACTTTGCTTGCTATCATTTGTATGTATTCAACATTAGATAAACCTGAATTACCTAAACTGGACTTTGGTTAAGATTTATGTCAAATACATTGATTTACTATCTATTTACTAATCTGGACAATAATTCCACTGTATAAAATAATTTATAGTAGAGAAAACGTGTTGCTGGTAATCAGTACAACAAGAATGTAGCTATTTGTTTGTGAATAAGTAAACCAACATTCTATTAAAGCTAGTTAAAATGATGTAATTGATGTACCTAGGTAGATAATATATATATATATAAGTATTACATCATTATGAAGTAATGATTATTACCTATATTGACAAGAGAAATAGGCTGGCTGTTCAAAACAATTGTGACAACTGTGTTGAGAAAGCAATGTCAAATTACACTATATACTGCAAACCAATAAGATATAACTATAAATGGCCAGTGCTTCTCAATCTTTAACATTATGGCCTGAGAAAAAATAAACAATATATATACACTCACAATGAAATGAAAGAGAGATGGAGAAAACCACACATTTTTTTGCTGAATTTTGCTTGTCCAGTTTAGCCAAAGTAAATTATTGTTAAATAATATGTGGAATTATAGTTCTATATTATTGTAATTCATAAATATAAATTAGCTTATTTACACATAAGTCCTGTATACAGATTTGCAAAAAATAAGGTAACTGCTATTTCCACATGTATGCATTAAGCCTAAAATATTATTGGTGCACATATGTATAATATCATTAAATATTCAGGCCCATGACCAGGCTTTATTTGGGAGTAGTTTGTTTTTGTTAATAGGTGACCTTTTCAAAATAAAATATTTAAATATATTGTCATAAATTATTTTATTTTACAATATATTTTATTTATTAATTTATGTAAATAGATTGGTAATGATTTATGAATATAGTTAAACCATATTATAACATTTTTACTAGTAAAAACAATTAGTAAAAACGATTATTGTATATGTATGGTAATAAAAATATTATGTGCACAGTTTATTATTATTGACTATATATAAATGTGTGCAATACTAGTATATATGGTTGGCACTGCCATTTTTATATTGGGGGGGGGGGGGGGGCTATAATCATGTCACCCAAACACCTTTTACCTGACAACATATAATAATATCTCCAAAAATGTCTTTTTTTGTTAAGCTATATGAATAGAAGTCCTTCACTTAACTATGATATTATTGATATTATAATTAAATCCATTAAAGATGCAAAACAAAATGACATGTACATTGATTGAACAGTAATCTTTACTAGTATTTTGTCAAAAAATGAGTTAATTATTAATTATTATCAAGCATTAATTATTGAGTAGCTAGCACCCCCCCCCCCCTTCCCACACCAACACCAGCCATGTTTTAGTAAGTCAATCAGATATAATTCTAAGAAATTATATATAATTATAGCTTATCTGAGCATATGATTGTAGATGTCTTTAAAACTATTGTCAATGTTTTTTTGCTCTTTAAAATCTATAAGTTTTATCTCATCAATCATGTCATGTGCTTTTAATACATTTAATGCAAATTTTTAAAACTTAACAGTAAGACTTTCCAAATGGGATAGGTAATAATATACCACTAAAAATATGATAATAAAAATATGGCTACAGGCTTGATATTATTTTAAACAAAGTGGTGAATAACCCAGACAGTCTGGGTTAATTAAATTAAAAAGTTTATTATCCTGGACTATGCATACCATAATTAATTAATTTTAATTATTATTTTATTTTTTGCAAATACATATTTTTTTCATTTTTATAAAAATAATATTATTCATTATATTCTTTAATAAAGAAAAAAATGGACTTGTAAATATGGATGTAGTGTCCTCAGTATCTGGAATATGATTATTTTTAATTTAATTATATGGAGTAATAATTAATAGTTATTATAAATTGAGCAATGTAAGTTTTTAGAGCCAGAAAACATTAAATCAATGTTTTTAATAGGTAATTAATGTTAAAAAGTAGTATATTTAATAATAGACACCAATTAAATATAATGTATCTGTGTTTCATAAATCAATTGATATGTACCAGTAAGTTTGTATGTTTGGTGGCTGCATTTCAATACATTTTTTAAAAAAATTATTAACAACTGATCTAAGACATTGGCCTATATCCCTCCTGCATTCCATGTCTTTTGTGTGCCAGATATTTTATCCTGGCTTTAACTTTTCTTTTATAAATATAAAATTCCTAATATTCTATTAGGGCAACATGGAATGCAGGCTGGCGTTATAATATATAAGACCTGTATTACAACACTTAATGTTATTTTCATAAATATGTAATTGAAAATTATATTATAAAAAACGTAACCTTTTATAAACAAGTTTACATAGGAAGAATGTATTTATGAATTAAAAAATAAATTAACTATTGAATGGGAAAAAATATAATTAAAAATCAATGATTAAAAACAATCACGATTTCATAATCGGCGCTATTTACTTAGTGATTTATCCTAACTACTTAATATTATATTTTAATTGTAGATTTAAACAAATATATATGACTCTAAATATAAATATTTTAATACAATTTAAAGCTATATGAAAATACTATTAAAAAAATTAAATAATATTTTTTTCCGTGATCCTAATTTTTAATTTCCACTGCTAATAATATGGTTCTAAAAAACACTTGAAAATCTAATTTCCCGAAAAAAACACACAAAATGGTAATAAAAACTATGAGTGGAAGCGCACAGTGTTAAAAGTTAAATATATCATCAATCTCAATACGACGTTTAACTTCCATTTGGGTATTTTATGACATTAACCATTTGTCATTCGGTTACTTAATTTTTTCTTTGAGTAGTCAAACAAAAAGGAAAATTATTTTTAAAAATCACCGTCCGAGATTCCTATACATTTACATAGTGTAAAAAAAATTTTTAACCGAAAAATATAAATATTTTACCGATCCTTCTGAAATTTTTATATTGAAGGTAATATTTTTATGCATCGTTATGCCAAATACCAGCTCGATCTGTCTAGCTCTTATATTCATATGCGGCCAAGGATTTATTTTTCTAAAAAAGCTAATAATAATACATAATTGAAAAAAAATATGCATCATTTTTAAGATGAATTAAAAAAAGTTAATAGGCAATTTGTAATATTTCTTTTGCTTGATATATAACTCTGCAATGAACTAATTCTAATTATTTTCACGAAATTTGAAAACTACTTTTTAAATGAGTGAATGTTAATTTTTGCTTGTATAAATCAATTTATATTAATTGTTCATCAAACTTAAACAACAAATGTATAGATATGCACTAATTTTTGAAAAGTATTGGAAAATTACGAGTTCAATATAAAATCCATAAAATATATTGTTATAGATTCATTTCTCCATGCATTGAAAAGTTGTCCATGCACTGAAAAGTTAAACTTTTCAAATTCTTCAATCAATATGAAATGCCTACTTTTTGGGTGCATGCATAGCAAAAATGATTTTAAGTTTTAGTTAATACGAATGTATAATAATGTTCAAATAAAATCGAAGGAATATTTGCAAATGGCTAAAATAAGTCGAAAATCAATAAAACCAATAATTACTCAGTGATCGATTGATAAAAATTCTTCAGAAGTGTCATAGGATAATTTTGTTTTACACTTATAGTCCAAATTTAATCGGATGTATATAGTGCCGAAATAAAATCTGATGAATATTGGACCATTTAATTTTGATGAAATTCAATGTTGACAATTAAAAATATATACCTCTATCGAAATAATTTGATTTGATCATAGACGAATTGAATTTTAGAAATTAATCAGTACAATTTAAAAATTAACGTCATAACTTATACGTGCAATTATAGAAACGGTGCTTTGTATTTATTCTATATTATAGTTACTGTAATAATGTTATTATAATACTGTACTAATACATTTCTATGCTGAAATTCTAAACAAAAACTATACGCACTACGGATCGACACCATGTATAAAATACAAATATGCTTCACTAGTCTAGTTAATTGAATTATGGTGGAAAATGTGAGTTATTTTATTCAAATATATCAATCATGAAAATGGAAGTGATTTTTTTAAGTATACATTGCCTGTGAAATGCCACTTTATTTTGTTCAGTGATAAATCCTAACCATACTTACAATTCAGTTTATATTCTATATGAACTTATTTCCATATATCTGAGCTACATGCCACTATTTTCAAAACGATAATATACAAAAGCTTAGTACTGTAAGAAAAGAGTATTGAACTCGCCAAATTATTAATATTTGTGTTCGTAATATAACGAATCGAACTGATACACTTGTACAATTTTGCAGTAATTAAATGTAGGGCGTTAACTAGACATTCACTAAAGATCACCAATTAAAAATTTGGAAATCTAATGAAGTGTACCAAACAATGGCAAAAATAAAAATTAAATCGGTTATTTGAAACAAATGTCTTTATTTCTAAAGGAAATAGTAAAATACCAATAATTAAGTGACATCAAGGACACAAAACGCGCATGGATGGAAGAAGGATTGGATAGTTATAATTGTATAGACGGTCATTACAGAAACGGGAAACTGGATAGGAATGAAAGTATACTAAAATCACAGTCAGTTGTTAAATTTATAAATATATCATAGCACAAACAATGAGGTGCTATGAGATTTGTTTTTTCGTATTTTAAGCACAAGAATATAATTCTGGATTCGCAATTAAAAGTGATTCGAAGAATAATTACAACTAATAAGTTAATGTTTAAAATTTTAAAAAAAATGATATATGCTTTTAAATTTAAATAGATAAAAGGTAAGCTCCGTCATGAATATCGATAGAGAAGATTTCGATTATTTAGTAAAAAAAACATCAATAGTAATTGAGAATCCAGGTCAGGAATAAATTCATATTATATTGGGCGATATTATGAAGTAAACTTATGAAGACATGCAATGGGCAAAGTCAATTCACAAACCACAGCAAGAGTGATAACAAAATTTTGAATATTATGCACAATATGCATATTAATACATATTATATAAATACAATACACTTAACGGTGGCACGTAAGGACTATACGTATGAAAAAATATAGAAGACACTATATATATTAACGCAGGGACTTTATGCTAACACATCAAGTTACACTAGACTTTCACCAAAATAAATGCGTACTTAATATAGAAAATAATCCAGAGTACACACATAGGAACGCCTACATTTGATGGGGAATGTTTATAAATTATTTCTATCAACATTTTGTTAATGGTATTTTTGAACAATTTCAATATTTGGTAAATTAATCAACAACTGACTAAATAGTATTGCTTGTCATTATTGTGATTTCATACTGTATTATTATAATCATGAGTCAGATAAATTATGATAATGATGTCCAGTAGATAATCCTAAATTATGAGGAATACAAGCCCACAGCTGACACAATCCACATATTTTATTTAATGAATAGCCGGAATTTGTTAAATAAAATTCAATAACATCTAATTAGTCTTCTTCACAGCCTGTTTGAGTTGGTTTACAACCTCTGTGATTAGATTGGGATCGTCTGCCTTCCCTTCAATACTCAAAGATCCAGTCGGCTGAAGGAAAGGAAAATATAGTGACAATTTATGCTTTATAATAATATACACTAGGTATTCATATACAACATCTCAACAAGGAAATAGAAATCACTGAAAGTTGGGGAACAATCTAAATGCGAAAAATAAATGAATCCTTACAATAAAATACACCATGCAGATTATATATAATTTTATACTGTTGATTCCATAGATATTGTATATTATATATAGAACTAGATTGGACATCTAAAATATTTCTATACTAAAGTATGTT
>JAUZNC010043702.1:0-16945 GCA_034780395.1 Vannuccia rotundouncinata | reverse complement strand
ATGACTTTCAAGGCCTGGAAAAAATATTTTGGAAATCCATGACTTTCCATGACTTTCCAGGACCGTGGGAACCCTGATTATCATAATATTAAATGTATAGTCTATATTAAATAGGTCAATAAAAAACAGTTAAAAACAACATATCTATGCATGGTATGCATCTTAAAAAGCTTTTGAATACAGATAGTTTATATTTGTTGTAAATTAACATCTTTAAATGGCCACTCTGAAATGATGTCCCTCAAAAATTATCCCCTCCCCCATTTGTCTTGGATCATAACATTCTCCTTAACCCCTCTCAGAAATGATGTCATGATAGCTTTACCCCTCCTCCAATAACATGATAAAAATCACACTGAAAATTAAATAATTAAAACAAATTAATGTGATGTCACATTTTATCAAAAGATTCCCCCTCCCTTCCCTTGTCATGCAAGTCACATTTTGTCAATCCCCTCTCCCAGTCAGCCTGATATCATTTCAGAATGGCCTTTAAACAAGTCTTCATTCTATATGTAAGGCTGGCAAAAATATAACTTATTATTTTTTTATTACTAAAAATATGTTGGTCATCAATTTAATATAAAATGAATGGGTAAATTGCTTTCATTTAGAAGTTATATATAATTTGTTAATATTTGATAAATAAAATTAGAGTAACTTTCAAAATTATTTATGTTTTCATTACAAATGAGAACTCAAAGCTATACTTTAATATTAATATCATGAGAAAAATTTGTCTGCAAGGGAGCAATGATACAAAAATAATTTTGGTACAAAAAAATAAATATTTTCTAAATTTTTGGGAATTTTAAAAAAGTGACCCACATACAGACTATATTCTCCTATAGGGCTATATTGAAGTGCAGCCTGGTCTACCATACAATAATAATTCAGTTTTTTTAATGATCAATTCTTCTTTATTAGAACAATTTATTATAATCAATCATGTAATTAAGCAAATTGAATCCCAAAAATTATTAAAATTGTATAGATTAATTTGTATAATAGATAAAAAATATTATTTTTTATATATAAGGCCAAGATGAATTAATTATGCACCCTATTATGCTGGTGTTTTCTATTATATTATATTTTCCAACATTTTTTATAAAATCTAAATTATATAATAACCGAAGCTGCATTCCATGATAATTATGGGCTAGATATTTATTAATATTAATTCAATTTAACTAGTTTAAAGATAGGTTTGGGTGTATTAATTATATGTATATCAGATATATCTTTGTTAGGGTATATAGAATACAGCCTGGCTATTATCATTGTTCAAGGGTTACATATAATATACCTGCTTTTCTAGGTGGCTCTTCTACTGCCTAGTTGGAAGAGCAAACACTACCATATGCCAATAAATATATTATTATTAAATAGTAATATTAATAAAAAAAAAAATTTTAATTTTTTTAAATTCTAGTAAACTATAAAATATTGGGTGACTGATGAAACAACCATACAATTTGGAAAGCTGTTTAATAACAGTATATCCTATAAAAATATATATTTCAATTAATTTAATAGGTTATAAAAATGCAATTTTATAACATTTTATAATGCAATTTATAAATTATAAGCCTTTTGTTGCAAATATTATTTAGTTTACATATTTTAAAGCATTTATAAGAAAGATTTTAATTTTTCAAGCGAAATTTTTCTTATATATATAAATTTTTTTAAGTTTTGTAGAATATATATGTATATAATATATTATATTGTACCATATATAATTTTGAGAAATTTTGCACAATTTGGTTTACTCAACCAAGAAATTATAAACAATGAATAAGCGTATTGCCCAACTTATGTGTGCTTATACAGATTCTGTAAAATATTTGAAAGAACAAATTATAGTATAGATAACGCGTTATATATAACTTTTTAGTAAATATTAGTTTCATAATATTTCATAATAAATTTACTGAATTTCACCAGTATTTCAAAAATTACATCACTGTTAATAAATTAAAAGAGGAGTTAAAACAATATTAATGTAAAATCGTAATTTAGTATTAAAAATTACTTAATATTTTAAAAAGCAATAATAATTTAATTAAATCATTTGAATTTTTTATATATATATTAATGGATCATAAACCAAATTTTAGTATTCATTATATTTTCTTTAATATTGATAAAGCGTGGAAATATATATACAAAATAAAAATTGATTACAAAATAATAAAGTATATTTAGTCGAGTAGACAGACAACCTTTAATTTTATGTGTAATTGATTTTGTGTAATTTTATGTTTCATTAATTATTTATTCATTATAATTTATATAAGTTGTTTAAAGAACTTGTAAAAATATGTTATAGAAACCTATAGTTCTATTATAAATTTACTAATAATTTCAAAATACCGGGGGGCAAGTATATTAATTAGTTTATGTACGATATTTTGGTCTATGTACATATATTATATAACTGTGAACAACTGCAAATTTAACCTTGACACACCATGGGATGCAGTGGCGATGATTTTATTGGCATTTAAATGATCGATAATATTTATATCTTAATTTACTACAGTCGTATATTAAGAAAGATTTACCGGTAACTTTTGCAGGTATATACTATGTATTAGCACTGTTGACCTTTATCTAAGATTTCATCATTAAATTGTTATTCTTCTGATAATTGTTGTGTAAATTCAAAAATGCTTATATCAGGGAATACTTTAAACAATGCTTGTAGTCCCTGGCTTATATTTAATTCCGACGATTTGAATGTGATTAAAACTTGTTTTGAGGAGAAAGGTTGGCGTGGCCGTAGACTTGTTGGAAAGTTTCCCAATAAATTTTGCACAAAAATCCAGCATTGATAGAGCTATAAATCGTTTTATAGACACAGATGACATTCAGCCTTACGACCTTCAGCCGGGTTGTATTCCTGAAAATTTGGACGTCATAGAAGAGTTCCTAATATCACAGGAAAGCAATCATGGTAGCCATTTGTTTCACAGTAGAATAGCTCAACGCATGCGCATTTCTCGTAGATCTGTTCAGCGTATGGCTTGTAATGGTGAAATTAAATCCTACCGACGCATGACAGTATAGCGAAGTTTAAGTCCGGCGAGTAAATTGAAAAGATTTCAGCGATCACTGTATCTGCTTCATGTATTTATGAGGAAGTAAATTTAAAATTCATATGTTTTAACGACGAGAAAGACTTCACACTTGAAGTTTCAATTAATCGCCAAAACAATCGTGTAAATGCACGCGTAAGAAAGTTTGACATTAGTCATCAGCACTCATATCGCAAACGATCACGGTTTTCATTGAAGCTTATGGTTTACCGCTGTTATATGGATCCTGGAGGGGTAAAACTGGAATATTTTTGTAAATCTACAAGAAACTAAAATAAATGCTACAAATTTCATCAATTATTTGTAGAGCTATATATTGCCTGCTTGCACACAATTGCATCCGTATGGGCATAGGGATTTCATCTTGCTAATTGATGGAGCAACTTCGCATACCTACTGATAATAGTGTAACTCATCAGTATTTGGAAACATTTGCTCCCCGTTTCATTTTTGCCTATAGCTAAGCCCCTTTATTGTCCTGATCTTGACGTCATGAATTTTTATGTGTGGGATTATTTACAGGAAAAGTGTGTAGCGGTCACAAAGAACTTTTTGCCAATCTGCAAGAGTTGCAAAGCCCGTATTGATGTATGTTGGCCACGGCAATCAAGAGAGCCATGTTACAATGGAATTCGTATGATGTTTTAATTTTAAGACACGTAAAAGTACTGCAAAACTGCAAAACATTGAAATAATTATGTTAATAAATAAGTAGGTACTACCTATAATGGAATTTATTTTGCAAAATTGTATCACAGTTTGCCTAAAAGTTAATTAATTTAATTAATTTGCACATGGTGTGGCAAGGTTAAACGCTGTTGTACATAGAAAAAAGTATGTACATAGACCAAAATATCGTACGTAAATTAATAATTACTTACTGGGATTTATTTGCCTACATATACGTACTACAACTTGATGTGTTGGCTCCACGACACTCGTTATTTAAATTAATAAAAATTAACATTTTCACAAGGCCATATTGACCACGAATAACCTGTGTTTTGCTATTATATCTATGAGTATAAATTCCCCTCTTTTGATATAAAAATAAACTACTAATTATATTATTATATACTATAGTAATTATATACAGGGGCATTATTGCCATGCGTAAATATAGAAATATGGTCATGTATTAATACCCTGGTCTGGCCTATATATCACAGTTAGAGATAGGCAAGGTCTAATTAACGTCGAAACACTTTAAGGATACTTACCAGTGTTCACATCAACTTTTCATAATTGTTATTATTTATAAAAATTCTAATTGCTTATCTAAAACAAAATTTATTTATTTTAACAATAAAAAATATACCAAAATAATAAATAATAAAATTATGTCAATATTTAAATTTCTTCAAATATTGTCTATAGGCCAAATATTACTTAACTACTTATATATTTATACTGTACATAAATGGTTTCTATATAAATGTAATGCATTACTCCTTTATGAATATGTATTTGTTTAAAAGATTTATTCCTTTTAATAATTATCGACTATTATCATGGAAAAAATTAGTCCATTAGATTGTTAACTGTGGTTAACTGGGTTCATATCTAGGTTTAATAATATATTTATTTTAAATCTATGGTTTAATCACTGAAAGATTTTTATAAAGATATTGGTATATAATATCACAATCATGAAAAATCTAAGTCAATATTTTTTCATTCTATGCACAATATCTATCGCTTAAACTCAATTATTCCAATAATTTATATTTGTAATAAATAGTTTTTGAACAAATTAACAAATTCTGATTTATTGATAAATACATAAAATAAACTCCTAAAGCATGCGTCGCTCTGTCAGCGACATTAGACGAAATAGTGAAGTAAAAAGATCTCATTTTGGAAATCATAATACACGAAAAAGAAATGCTAGCGTTCCAAAAGCTTTAGAGAGGACCGTAACAGATTTTGAAACGGAATTTTTGTGCGACAGAACTGTTGAGTTTATGCAATCTGGAGATACCAGAAACATCGTAGCTGTGGAGTTAGCAGAGCAAAGCATTTATTTTGAAAGGTTACTACGATACCATCAAGGAAATGGAGTCATTTATCTACCCGAATTTCTAAATTCTCAGTTTTCCTATATAATAGAATTTATTCGAACTGGTAAAACTACAATAACAGAAAATAACGTGTACGATCTTTTTGTTGCGGCTGACTTTTTATTAGTAACTAAATTGAGAAACGAATGCACGGAAGAACTTAAGAAAATTGTTCAAAATCCTAGCTCTGCCATTACTTTATGGGTAAGCGCTAGGGAAACTTACTGGCCTGATGTTGAAAAATTGGCATTCAACAAAATTTTAGAAAATTTTGAGAAAGTTTGGCAAACTATAGAGTTTTTAAATTTAGGCGTTGATGATGTTAAGCAAATACTTTCTAATGATGGTTTAAATTATATAAGTGAAAAGTCTGTCTTAGACGCAGCAATTCAGTGGATCGTATTTTCTACAGACATACGCAGAATACAAGCAGCAGATCTCTTGATGTGTGTTCGCATTCAGTTATTAACTACTACTGAGATCGAAGTTATGAAGACCTACGAAATAATTAAAAGTACGCCGGAAATACTAACTATTATCACAACTTGGCCCCATTGCCTTAACGATGCAAGCAATTTACTTATTTCAAAAAATGTGAAAAATCTAATCGAACCAAGAATACCAAATGAAGTGGGTAATGTTATTTATACTCTATATATTTAACGACATATTATTCATGACCTTCTTTACTGTATTTTAGGCGGTGCTAGTATTTGGTGGCTGGTGCAATGGGGAAGGGCCTCGAGCGGCTGCTCAAGTGTTTGATCCTCGGGCGAATCGCTGGACGTTGTGGTCAGAAAATAGCACTGAACGCAATCTTCTCGGCGAAATTCCGAGGCGGGTCTACGCCGGTTGTGTCATTGTGGATAAGCGGGTATACATAATAGGAGGATTCGACGGTCATAATGCATTGAAGTCCACACTGAGTTATGATTTTGAAGTGGATTCCGGCTGGTATGAAATCAGTTGCATGTACGAAAAGCGGTATTATGTTAGTGTGGCTTACGCTCTTGGATTTATATATGCAATTGGTGGTCATAATGGAGAAAACCAAGGTCGGTTAAGCAGCGCAGAACGCTTTAATATCGAGGAAAACCTTTGGAACCCAATAGCTCCAATGAATCGAGTGCGAAGTGATGCCGCCGCAGCGGAGTTGAATGACCGAGTCTACGTTTGTGGCGGCTTTGAAGGTCATCGCTACCATGATTCAGGGGAATATTACGAGCCTGATACGAATCAGTGGACTTTGATTTCTCGAATGATGTCAACTAGAGGAGGAGTTACATTGGTTAGACACGATAATTATCTTTATGCAATTGGCGGAAATGACGGTCGAAATCGATTGAAAACCATCGAGCGTTATGATCCGTTATTATGTCGTTGGGAAATAGTTGGTAGTATGAATAGACGGAAAAGTAATCTTTCGTCTACCGTTATCAACGACGATATTTATATAATTGGAGGCTGGTCAGATGAGCCGGATACAGGAATCCTGGACTTGGTCGAGAAATTTGACACAAAGCTCCGTCTGTGCAGCATTGTACAACCGTTATCTTTCCCAGCCAGTGCCACCTGCGCTTGCACTCTTCGCGATAAGAACGTGGTTATGAAATACATTCGCCGAAAACCAGCCGACACTTCAACAACAACCCAACTGGTCAAGGAGCTGCTCAAAACCGGTGAAACTAGTAACGCTGTTGGAATACAAACCACCGAGTCAGTTGATGTTGTTCCCCGTGCCCAGAACAGCCGAACTCTCTCGACAGATGATCAGCCCGAGATGTCCTCTGTCCCTTTTGTCGCACCTACTTCTGGTATAAGTACTTCCTCCGCACCTCCGCATCCTGTACGTCGACAAGTTTCTGGAGCGGCCAGCATTCTTAGTGAGGTACTTTCGAGAACACGAAGAAGACCATCTAATCGACGATGACTCCACTTTTGTATCCTAAATTACAGAGACAAGAAAAAAATTGTTTACAAAATTTTTCTTGGGTAGTTTTTTAGATCTTTTGACACGCTCGACGATTGATTTCATTTTAGAGAACATTTTATTTAAGTCAATAACTCTACAAATATACCAATTGAAATAATGTTTGTAATTGTGTTTGTTATGTGTTTTCACTATGCGCATATACTAAGGCGGGAATACTAAACATTCTAAATACTTGAGAAAAGTTCAAAAAGATAAGTAACTTACATATAAAAAGGAATTGTTTAATCAGTTAGGCTATTTTAAATTAAAAATGTTTAATTATAGCATATTTGATGTTCTATCTATATAATAAATTTACAAAATTTTAAAGATATAATTTTAAGAAAGTAAAAATATTTGAAAAATTAATTGTATGACTATTTTTAAAAAACATGATTCCGATAAAATGAAGTAAAACAATTATTTTATACTGTCAAAATAAAAGTTGGCTTCAAAAAATCGATGTTAAAAGCAATTTTATATAAACAATATATATTATTTATTCGCAAGAAAGGGTTAATCTATTATTATCTTGATTACTTATTAAATATTATATAAATTTTTACATTATCAAGTTATAGCAGTGTTTCAGAAACAGTAGTAAGGACCAAGTTATTTTCTTTAATTTCTTCTTTATTGGCGCTCTCTAAATTTATAGGAATATTGGTTTTTGGTTTTATCTTTGTATAAACATCCTCTGGCATTCCTTTATCACATGTCCATCCATTCACTCCAATTGTTTTACAAAGTAGAATCGAGCCAAACGGTCCCCAAACGTGTCGACAAGATCCATCCTGGACGTTAAAGTAGTCCCCAGCATAATTCGGATATCTGCGAATAATGAAAAAAATCCAATTTAATAACAGATTTCTAAAAAAATATTGAAAAAGATAGTAGTGCGAAATTTTTTACCTTTTCACAGTTTTTATTTTTTTATCTTAATCTGCATACATGAAATATTTTCAAACAACTTTAACGTACTAAGATCTTTGAAAACTTTTTACCTACGATTATTTATGTGCTTTTATCTACTCTATAACAAAATTCAAGTATATATATTTTACAAATTAACCCCTTGATTAGTATATATTTATCTTTGTTAAAAAATATTTCCCAATTTTTGTTTTAATTATTTCATATTTCAAAAGTATATTTTTCATCACTATATCTATATAATCAATCCTTGTCTGGGATGTTTTACTGCACGGGTTAATTGTTTCAATGTATAATATTTGTAATGATTTTTTACATTTGAAGTAAATTTTAATTACTTTCATTTCCTGAATATTCAATTCCTTGTTTTCAATCCTTTGAAATATTTCTATGTTTGCATTTTATCTATTTAATAGTAATTTTTTAATTAAAATTTAATTTCATCTCTTATATCAACAACTTATACAATTTAAACAACACACCCTTCACCACAGACAATATACACGCATTTTATTATCAGTTGTGACTCCAGACACCCCAGACCTTTACTTCCAACAGTAACATTTTCAAGCAAATTCGTTGCCTTCCATTGAAAATATCTGGTCAATCCTTGATTACCTCGAGAAGCAGCTGATTCCAAACCCCAATACAATGTTAGTAATTGTTTCCATTGATATGTGGACCATGTGTTTTTCCTCACCACCTCTTTTGAACTATCTATTATTATCTATGAAGATTCAACAACTTACACAAATACATTAAGCTTTCTCTTGAGATGCCAGATTCATTTAAACAGAATAATAAACTATTTGATATAAGTGTCCAGTTCAAAGAAGATTGCACACAACCAATTTTCGCATTCTATCAGAAGGCAGTCAGGTCCGATGTCTTATGCATATATACAAAATCGGTAGGTTTCTCCATCAGTGGATCATGAAATTTTACACAGAACACGTCATCTATTTTCCAACACAGACATATATGCAAAAACAATTATCTCGATACTTCTGTTCTTTCAACAGCCAATTATGGTACTGAGTTACGCATACGAGCTTATTCAGAAGCACTCCTTATTCAACAAAAATGTCCTGATCTTAACTCGAAAGAAAATATGAAGCTATGACCAAATACCTCTTATAATATAATTATTAATTTTTCAATACTACTGTTCTAGACTTAAAGTAATATTCATACATTTATGTAGTATACCTAACCGTTTTCTTTACATATTAATTATTTTAAATCGAATGCCAGTGCACATTGTTTTCTATAATTGCTTACATATTTATTTATTGCTTATTATAGATTATAGAATCCCTTCATTATCATAAATTAGTTTTATTAAAAAAATAATAAAACCGGAGATCTAATATTTACAGAGTACAAAAAGAAGAATACAGCATAAAGTCTGACAGATTTAAGTGGATTAATTATGTAACAATAAGTTAATTGTTTCTGAGCGTTAGTGATTTCCATATTGTCTGGTGTTTTGCTGCGTTGAGTATTTCGGTCATTTCCAAAATGAGGAAGACAATCTTTGACTTGTTTGGTGAATGTTTGTCGATTTGGCCGATTTCCATGCGCTCTTTGGCTTCCCATAATACGAGTTGTGACACTGGCTGGTCGCAGCACACACAGTGGCCAATGAAGCTCAATCGTCGTGTTTTGACGATTTCGGACGCTTTGGGGAGGTCATCGTACATTCTGGGTTCGAAGCACCGTCAAGTCTTGAGATCATTTTATTAGTTAAGGTCCAGGTCTCACTGTTGTATAATAAAATGCTCTGCACTATGCCCTTAAAGAAATTTTACCTAAAGGTTTTCCACTTCCCACTCATTTACAGAAATTCAAATAGGTATTTATTAATGCTTAAATTTATGTACATGTACCATTTATATAGTTTACCTAATTCATTGAAGGATATAATAGATTGATCTAAATATTTAAAAGATTAAATAAGTCAATATCTAAAATCTTCTTATTTACCGACTTGCTCTTTTAAACTCCTTATATCTCTAATAACATTTCCACAAATATACAAAATACCTTATTATACAATATATCATTGGACATAACTCAAAATTAATGTTTACACATTAAGGGGTATTAATAATACTATATATATATTATAATGACATTAAACGGTATACAAACGATCTCTTGTCAAATACAATTACGCTCGTTGTACCAAAATATATATAACATACTATTTTGTAATTTTGTAACTGTTTTAATTATAGTGGTCAGCTCTGCCTATACTTGAACAGTATGTCACTTAATCTATGAGATTGTACCTAATATACTATATAGGTGTATATATACTGCAGTGTTTGTTTCATTCATTTTTGATCCTAGATAAACCATATTAATATCAGTGTTTTGTACTCAATATTTTCCAATCTTATCAGATATCATTATTGATCACTCTCCCTATCTCTCTACTTTAGTTAGATATTAATATAATCGTAGTGAGCTACAAACACCAGGCTGAATTCATTTGCAGTTGACGAGGCGAAATTTGCAGTGAAATATATTTTTTTACTTATGACAATAACTCACCATCTTTATATTTTCTTTTTACCTATAGTAAGCTGCCGGCCACCAACGCCTATATTATATTACTTTAAAAACAATTTCCAATAAAACGTATAATTTGTTGATAGAAAATATTTTAACTTTTCATTATAATCCTTTTGTAATGTCCTTTTACTATAAAAATATGAATTTCATATCAAAATTGCACAAAATTTTTGTTTGTAGTGTTTTAATTAATTAATTATTTGCGCATATATTTTAGTAATTTTATAATATTCGACAATATACAGTACGTCCTCGATTATTCGAACCTTGGTAACAGTTATCCGACTTTCGATTAATTATCCGAACAGGGTTTGGACAAAATTCCGAAATTTTAATAATTCCAACACTTTGACCTTTATAGTAGGTATTAGAGTGGACAGACATAATTATCAAGAGAGAGGGAGAGAATGCAAGAACGGTTTTGATTGAGACGGTCCCGTTTACGAACATTTAAGCGAAAAACAAATCATTGAGTTTATCTCAACTACAGATGTTAACGATACGGAAAGTCGAGATAATGAACCCCACATTCCTAACACACTCTTTTTGACCCGTATCCCATGCCTCCGCAATGCAAGCATTTTATGAGTGTCTTCACTACCAAATGGAATGGCCCCGAGTGGTTAAGACGCTGTTTTGGAAAGCCGATGGTGTCGTCTCGGATCAGGTTCGAACCCACCCTCGGACTCTCTCTTTCCTGGCTAGCAACTGTGCTAGTCGGAAGTTTAGCGACTCGGTTCGACAAAAATAGGGATGAACCGTTGGGTGCTTCTTTTGATTAAAGGTCATGAAAAAAGAAGTCCTGCAATCCCGTCAACATTACCATATATGTTCCTTCAGTTGTGGGGACTCGTGGCAGAAAAACATGAGTCTGCTCGATAGCGTTGATTTTTTGCAATTAAATAATTATCCAGGTTGACATAAATTTGTATTTTTGTAATTACGAACCTTAAAATAAATTTTTTTTTCTTGCGGTGGGTATATCCCGGTCAAAAGTTTATATAGCTTCTTATAGACAACCTCCTCCGATATGCTAATATTCGCCTTATCCGAACGCCCAAAAATTTTTGGATCACCCTATTTGGGTGATCGAGGAAGAACTATAACTGATCTACGAATAAAATAGACAATTTTGTTTTTCGTTTAAATCACCTCTCTATATCCTATAATATATATATATATATATAACTCAAAACTTTAAATTCATTTTTTGTGTTTTCCTGTATTGTCTAAATAATTGTATAATTTCTTACCGATAAAGAAGATAAAAATTGCGTTGCTGTGTAGAACTGTATGCAGAAATGCATGCATATCCTTTGTCATACACTGACGTCACAGATATGTTTGGTTTCGATCCACATGTTTCTGAGCTGCTGATCAAACTGGAACCCCAAAAGCTTAACTTGAGACATCCCCATTTATCCCCAAGAACTGGGACAAAAATTAATACAAAGACGAGAACATATCTAAACCCAGGCTGATGCGACATTTATTAAATGTATGTTTATGAAGGTTCAGTGCAGAGTTATGAAACAAGACAACTGTGTAAAAATAATTGATTTAATATGAACTTTATTGCGGAATTCAATATATATATACCTACATGAAACCTTGTAATCCTTAAATTCAAAAGTACAACATTTTTGCACTCTAAAAAGAAGAACACCAAAGCTAAAATTTTTCTCATATTTTGATAATATATTTTTAAAGCCAAATTTATAATTAAAATTGAATAAAAAAAGTTGTATTATAAACAATAAAAAATCTATTTTATTGTGATTATATAGATATTTAGCTTCTGAAAAATATGAGAGAATTTTTATGTTTTATTTTCATAAGGATGTCTTTATTGAAGGATTCATTAGTTAATTTTCACAAATGTTTGTATCAAATCTTTTATCTAAAAATTACCAACGAAATAGTAAAAAATAAAGTGTCATTTTATTAACTACATTTGAGTACTATAAGTACTAGAGAGTACTAAATTATATGTGTTCTTAATATATAAACCTAGAATTTGAATAAAATATTACGGAATTTATAAATTTAACATAAAAAATATTTAAGTTAGACCTTTTTAAAGATTACTACGCGAAACTTGAATCGATTCTCGGACTCAATATCGGACACCTCCAATAATCTATGTATTTTTATTTACAATAGATAGGTACATTTAAAATATTGTTGAACATTTGATGAAGGAATTGGGGTGAAATTGCTCATTTTTAATGTAAATTTAAGCAAACTGTCAAGACTTTAATTTTAAAGTGAGGCTGGCAAACTTAATTTTTTTCTACAATTTCTATATCTATTAACAAATATAACTTTAAATGGTTTAGAAAACCCTCGATTAACTTGTGTATTTAATTAATAATATTTATGTGTTAATGATAACTCCTTTAATACACCTCTTTTCATTGCTATAAAATAATTTTTAATTTTTCATACGCCAGGGATGTACCTTCTAAAAATTTGGAACCTCCCTATAACCTTACCTATATAAAGACACCCTTAAATACCTAAAATCCATGCCAGTACCCAAAAGGTACCTCAGTAATTAGTTGAGCATCTGTAATTACACTCACCTAAATTTGGTTCAATTCTAGTACAAATAGAATATTTACAAATTAAATGTTTAATGATTATTTAACACGACATTAACATTTGGACAAAATTAATATATAACAAAAGCAATACAAAAAGTATTGTGTATTTGAAATTTATTTAGTGTCACTTTTAGTTAGTAAAACATTAAAATTCTAATATAAATATACAAAAAATATTTAAAACATCACAATATCTGCAGACATTTTATGAATTAATCTATAATTTATAGTTATATTCAAAATATCAATTTTTAATAAAAAGGGAATTCTCAAACTTATATAATGCTGCATCAAGTGTTGACACATTTAATTCGCTCTATATAAAGTGAGAAACTTTGAAAAATAAATAGTGATTTATAAAAGTTATTAAAAAAATAAATACGGTAAAAAAATATATATAAATATAAATATATATACGGTTATTTTTGGGTTTGTGTATATTTTTTACTCCGTATATATATATATCTTCTCATAAAACCATATGATGATCCGACAGCTCTAGGTTAACAGTACATAACAATATTTAATTAAATTATATACAATGTTTCACCCCGGATATTAATTGTTTTTTTGCACTTAAATTTCAAATATTTCATTATTAAAAAGATTTATTTACTTCAGCAAGAACCTCTATTATAAGGAATCCACAAAAATACAATTTCAAGGTATATATGCTTATATGTTCACTATATAAAAGTTGTAAATAGTTCTAAATTGGTCAACCATTCATTTCTTATAGCACCTAGTAATTTGTGCTGTTACATTTTCACACAACTTATACATTTGAGAATTTACTAACACGATCTTCAATGTCGTGTTAGTAATTTCAACTATATGTCTAAATATCGTTGGATCTGTGTGAATTTTTAAGTACTAATATTTTCTAATTATTTCTAAAATCATTGTGTGTGTTGGAAATAGTATACGTGAGTACCTACTTAGAAATATTTCCACTATTTAATAATTTTATTTATGGGTATTTAAAAGGAATACAAAAATAAACTCTATACATCGGAATCTTTACAATCTTGAATTATAATAATTATTTTAATTTCGCGCTTTTGTTTATTATAAATTAATGGAATTAATAATTGTTGTCGTCAGACTCACTTTATTTAGAAGAATTTTTTAATTTTGTTTGAATTTAGTTTTTGTAATTAGGTAACATGATAATTTAGTATTAGGTACTTCTATTTGCAAATTTAGTTCAATTATAAACTATATATGGGCATTATTTGTATAGTTCATATATGTATAAACAAACTTTCAGTTTATTTACAAAAGTTGGATGTAAATAATAGATTTGTTAGTTTTAGTTTAAAATACCTAATGTTCTAAATTTGCGCAATGAAATGAAATGAATTCATTTTTTATTTAAAGATTTTTACCTCATAACTATTTTTTTCACTAACTATTAGGTACTATAAATAAGTATATTTCATTGGAATTTCCAAAAACAGCTAAGCTTTTTCTGATTGGCTTAACAAGAGAAAAATAGTATAGGAAGAATAACTTTAGAAAAGTAGAAATCAATGCAATAATATGTAAACATTTAATTATAGATAATAATGTTTTAAAATATAAGATATTAGTAAACTTGTATTTATAGCGTTTAATCCCAATCTCGCTCCAATTCCCTAAAGTTTTAATATACGTCCCAGATATGTTAAAATTATTACAGCAATATTTTAAAACCAATTACTTAACTTCATAATTACTTTTATAGTGTTAAATTAAATTAATAATATAGGCAAAGACACCAATTCAACATTTCTCAAAAGGCTTGTTATTTTAATTCAATTTAACTTGATATATTTTAGTAAAGTCGAATTTTTGCGCATTGAAATAATATTGTAATATTGATTAAACAAATGAGGTTAAATATTGACAGCGACATCATCAGTAATATAATTATAATTTTTGTGTTAGACAAATATTTGTGCTCCTGTTGGCTTCATGATATAAAATAATATATATATATATAATTCCTTTTATAATTCATAACATGATAAATAATTCAATTTAGTATTTAAAAATATTATATATTCGATGACAGTTAAAGATTATCCAAATTCCATACAATACTATTAATAAATAACATTTGGGAAGTTTCTGATCTCTAAGCATCTATTTATAGACTTTATTTTTTACAAAAAGGACAAACTTTATGTATAATAGGTATTTATAAATACAATTTTGTCAACTGATGATTGGCTAGAAAATTTTGGAACTTACAACTATAATATTATTACAACATCTAGAGTTGCGTCTATCTAAACTTCAGGATTCTCACAATTGACTCTATTTTGGGTTTATTCACAACAAGAAAGGTACTATACACAATACAGTTATGGATGATATATATCCCAATAAATACAATCAAGGTCCTGACAATTCTCTTTTGTGGCGACAAGAACCTATTCAAGTTAGTTTCTTATATATAAAGTATTTTTATTGTAACATATATATGTAACTCACAAATGCTTGCAATAAAAATAGTTATATTATACATATTATATAACAATAATTAATCAATGTGTAAGGATATGTGTCGATAAAATAATAAATTATAAACAGACGCAATATGCTTACAGAAAAAAATTAATAACGAAAAATATTTTTAAAAATAACAGTGTCGGGTGAAAAAACATATATGAGAGAGTTTCAGTCAAGCTAATGAATGAGCATGTCGAAAATAATTTTCTAAAAAAGGATTCGATGAATCAATTGAATTACATTTTGTTACATATCTGTATAGGTATTAATATCTTAGATATTTTAAATGTTAAATAATGAAATAACCCATCCTTCTAAATTTCTACACTTCACAATATAATGTAAACCTAAATAAGTGTTAATTTTGTATTTAAAAGTCTTTTATAATAATAATAATTACGAAACCTATACCCTGTTTGAACGATGAACGTTCAAGTTAGCCCGGATTTTTTTAGCAGGGGCGGATTGTAGAGGGTAAATAAATTATCCTCCTCTAAATTATTGGCGTCCTTAAAAATATTATGCTTTCTCGAAGGTGCCTTTCGTACCATATATACCCAGGAATTGTAGTAGATTGAGAATAGATAATTAAATATGCACCCAAACAAATTATAAACATTTTTTGAATCAATTTTGAAAGAGATATCACTGAAAATAATACAATTTTTTTATTTTAGACGCCATTGTTATAAGTTAGGTTCCTCTACATACTCTAAATATAGTCATATGTCATGGATGTGACATTGCTTTTATCAGAAACATAATGGATTCCAGCTGTCGTGAATTATATTTTTTCTTTGATAATTCTCCAAAGCGACAGCTTTTTTTGAGAGTGTCATTTTAATTTATGCTCTAGATATAAAAAAGGCAAAGTATAACAACATTTAAAAAACTCTTTGAATTTATAGACATCAACTTTCAGCGCAATTAACGACGTGTACGTTTGCATTGTTCGCACACTTGATGAAATGACTATACCATCTGACAATTTTCTCTTTAACAGAATGACCATACTTGAAATTTGGATGCTGAAACTCGATCAAAATCAAATTCACTTTGACATACTTTTACCAGAAAGAATTGTATCGAATCTTCAAAGCGAATTGATGGATGTAATAATAATAATAATAATAATAATAAGTGGTTTATTTTATAACAGCACCTTAATGAAAATCTAGGTACAATAAGTATGTA
>JAUZNC010043691.1:0-16946 GCA_034780395.1 Vannuccia rotundouncinata | reverse complement strand
AATTGTATTCAAGTATATATACTAGGTCAAATGGAGTTCATATTATACATAAATCAGCGTAGGAGGCTAATTGAATGAGTCACACCATATTAGCTGCTATTAGAAATGACACAAAAATAATTAACCAATGAGGACACAATAAGGACACTAACTAACAATTTTGAATTTATATAACCGTTCTGGGAAGTAACTTTTCTGTCCCTGAAGACTGTAAGGAAGAGGTTAATCCCTGTCATTCCAGCAGATAACCAGATGCATATTTTAGAATGGTTATCAAAACATTGATTAATCTGTAATGCAGTTATTTGTTTGATTGCTATGATTACTATGATTAACTGTGCATCAAGAAGGAATTGATGGCTGTTGTAGGAAATGTCAAGTGGTCAATTATATTATTAATTAGTGTAATTTTGTGGATGAAATATTTTTTTTGAATTTGGGATGCTTAAAATATATCCCTACCCTATTTTAAGTTAACATTTTCACTACTATTTAGTTTATGCATAATTATTATAATTTTATTAATTTACATTCTGAATATTCTAGAGCCATTGAATTATATCCCCAAATTATATATTAATTCAATGGTATATTATTTGAAAAGTTTATTTTATTGGTTATGTAGATTCTCTTTATAAGCACAGATGTAAGAAGATTTATCAAAATTTTCATACAAAAATGTATATTATAAATTACAGTAATTAGCTACCATTTTGCATGCATTCTTTAAAATAGTTCATTCTGGATTTTACATACTCAGCCTTAGACACTAAGAGTTTATATCTGGCATACAATCAGGAATTTGAAATTTAAAAATTGGGTAAATTGAAAAACTGTACTGAACCTCTCAATTCTCAAAACTCATATCTTCAATTCTTCAATCATTTCAACAGCAGATATGATATCATTGGATTCTTTCTATAAGTCTTTCAATAAATGTGTGTATTATTAGAGTTCATTCATTTATGTCAGAACTTTTTAATATGACTGTGCTATGACTATGATAGCTAATATAAAAATTGTAAATACATTACACATGCATGTCATTCATAAAGCTAAGCATGTAAATTAATAGTACAATAGTTTTGGCAGGAATTATACAAATTTATATAAATAATCCATATATGCAATAAAATATAATAATCATCTTTAAGTGTTACATATTTCCATTTATACAAATTGCCTTGTACTAAAAAGGGCACATGTTGATCAAACTCAAAAAGGTCATTCATTTGAATGGTATGAACCCCCCTGGGTGTGGGCTTGATTGTGAATTATATTGGTAATTAAAAAAATATATAAAAAATACATATGAAAAGTTAGAACAAAACAGAAATACAAAAGAAAATTCTTAAATAAATATGAAAAACAAAAAAATGATATAGAATGTGAGGTTGTTTGGTTTATTGTCTGCAAGCTCCTAGTTTGATAGCCAAAGCAAATTGTGAGCACATTTCTGGGCTCTACACTTTGTTCATTAAATCTCTTATATAGTATTTACTGGAGTAAGAATTATTGCAGCAAAAGTAAATATCTATTTTCTACTGAATCGGAAGGTTGTATAATTTTGTCAGTTATGTTTATTAGAATTCTGTATCATATAATAATATACAGGTGAAATACAATTATACAATTACAACTACAGTATAATTAAAATTATACTATTATAAAATTTACTTTTTTTTGTTTTTTACCTTTATATTTTTTATTATGGGTTTCTCTGACACACTCCACCATAATGATATTATAATAATCCTTTACTAAATTTATAATTATGAAAAATATATATATACTTGAAATTTCCCACACACTATTCACATTATATTATATAAATTATTACGTTATAAAAATATTATAACACTATTCTGAATTATAGGAGATGGTGAATTTATTTTTACATAATACGTAATTTTATACTATATTATAGTTATTTACTTTATTCAGAAAATATAAAACATTAATGTGACATATGTATGGCAATATATAAAGATAAATGTCTGTGAATACTTGCTACAATTTCTTGTATAGGAAAGGTGCATAAAAAAATCAGCTGATCAAAGTCTACTGATATAAAAAATATCACAGATTTTTGTAAACATTTTAAAAATAAACTATTAATATCTGTAACATAGTTCAAATAAATAATTAAATATAGATGTAAATGTATAAATATTTTAAAATAATATATATTATTACAATTTGTTTTTATTCTCTGCTTGAAGTAAATAACTATAAAATAGTTTAAAATTACATATTTCATAATTTCTTTCCTGTCATTTAGAATAGAGTGTAGAATGTACCTAATTCTGTGGCAAAACACTTATTTTATTTTTTCTTATAAAAAGTTATGTTAATTTTCTAGAGGATTATAATACAAAATATCTATATGTCAGATTGTGTCAGAAAGTAAAGGCACATCATACACATGTACCTGTAAATAAAATAAAAAACTATCATTTTAATACATTGTATAAATTAGATACATTGTATACATTAGATGATATAAACTTATATTTACTGACCCAATTACTCTACATTCAGATACAATAGGAGATAAATACACAATATGTAATAAAACTGAGATTTATTACTGTTTAATATTAACTGCGTTTGATAAAATTTATTCGTATTATTATAATAAACTACAATGAGATTCATTGACAGAATTTCCAAATATAAATTTTTTAGTGCTTACAAATTGTTTATCATTTTGAATTAGACTGTTATAGGCAAAGATGTTTTCTACCAACTTGTAATTTCTAAAGCTATTGATGCATCACAGATGTTTATTATATTTCAGTAAATAGAAATGTAAATAACATTTTTAAAAATTTAGATTTTATAACACTTAAAATGTTGAAATAATTTTCCTAGTTTATTAAATTTTGAAACCGTAATGTCATACAAGTAATCAAAACATGATTTCTATACAAATTCAAAACTTATGCACTACTCAGCAATACAGTCATTGATTATGAATTATGAAGGGTGCATCAGTGAGAAAATTGCACAATAATATTTAAATGCTAACAATAACTGAAGAAGCTATATGACTTTTCACAGGTAAATATGAGAGGATTCTCCGTCTGTATATTATCAGATGCTAACAAAGAAATAAGAGTTGAGAAAACAGTAATTTTTGTTTTATGAAGTATTACATTTGTAAGGATTATTCACACATCATCTGAACCTTCATTTCATCATTATAATGGGTTAATGAGAATGGGAATGTAGAAATCTTTAATAGTTGTCCACTTGTGTTAAAGCTTGTGGGTGTGGAGTTTTTTTTGACAGATTTATTAGCGTACTACTAGAATTGAGTACAAAGGAGTATCTTAGGAGTGAATTTTTTTAAAATGTTTTATTAGAGATCCTATGTAAAAATTTATTGAAATAATTTTATAATGTTTCTATGAAACATTTAATAAAAAGGTTTAAAATAAATTTTTGTTTACTTCAGTGTGGAAATTAATATAAGTGGCATATATATATATTAAAAGATAAAAGTTATTTTAAGAATGTTATTTTTCTAAAAAGGATATCGATATTTAACATATTTGAAATTGTAAAGTTATAGAATCGATACAATTATAATGTTCATGTTATATAGCATCTTTATTATTAAAAAGATTTATATAAAGTATTTGACAAAAAATATTTTATATAAAGCTACTAATTTTTTTTATTATATATTACTACAATTAATGATTTTTTAGCTCAAAAAGTCAAATTCATCTGAGAGTTTCCCTCCAAGTAAAAAAGCAAAAATTGACGACTTTTTCAAACCAAAACTGAGGCCAACAGACTCCAGTTCCTCAAAATCTGCAGATGCCTTGCCAAATAAAGGTTTGTTGTATTTATTTCTTTAAAATTATAGATTTGAATTTCAATGCTATCTGTATTACTGTTAACATTTTACCATTTCAGAACTTGTCAAAGAATCAGATCTTGTTCCTAAACAAGATTCTCCTAAAGATGTCAAAGAAAACATCAAGTCCAAGTTTCTAGTTGATATGCCTGATGATTTTTATGATTTCTTTAATTTCTGCGAGTCAATCAATAAATCTGATCCTTTGGGTAAATTCATATCTTAAGTTATATCAATTTCAATACAAGTTTCCATTATGTAATAATAGAATGTTTAACATTGCCTTAAAGGCTGATTATATATACTACGTGCTTACAGACAGTTTTGTCGGTTTTTATGATTGGGAAAGTCTTGATAATTTTATGAATTATTTAATGTGAAATTTCGCTATATGAGTATTCCAGACTAAAATTACTCTGACTAAAATTTTTATGATAATTATATTTAAAATATTAATATTTATATTTAAAATATCTAACCTATATTTTGATTAGCGTCAAACTCTTAAAACCACTAAAAATCAGAAATATTAGAACTATTGAAGTTTTAGAATTAATTTTAATTAAAAAGTGATGGCAAGCAAATACAAAATCGAACCTTTTAATAGTATTAACACAGAACGGTTAAACCAATTAACGAAACATGAAAATCTGATTACAGGTATGGTTTGATGTACAGGGGAATAAACACAATTACTATAGTTAGACGAATAGGGAGTATTAAACATTGATAAACAAATATAAGAAAAGGTAATACTGTTGGAGAGAACAATACTTATAAATGCTATTTCTTTATAAAAGTATGGAGACTGGACTGATTCCTCTGCATATAAAGGAGCGCTTATATCTCCTTTCTGGGATGATTTGTCAGTCTGTAATGAAATTGACTACACTACTGTTTCCGTGGGCGTGTATGGGAGGCGTGTAATTTATCTTCGATGACTTGAGACGGTTTTCAACCTTGAAACATCTCCAAAACTCTTGAGGTCTTCACTGTTGCATCCGCCGATTTTTTGCCATCTTATGAATTCTATGGAATGGGTTGAAATTGGATTTCGCTGTTGAACTCCATATACATTACCCGTACGTTATAGCCGGAAGTATAATTGAATTGTAGAAATGCTTCAGTTTAGTTCTATTGTAGCCTCTTCTCTTCAGATGTTTCAGGAGGTATAATTTGTTGCAACATTTCGAAAATATCAAAACTGTATTCTATGATTAATACCTAGTTATTGTGATTGTCGCAACATTTAAAAATTTTGTAATACCATTCACAATAATATGCAAATCCATTTTCTGTTTTCAGGTGTATTCCAAGAATTACTTGACCTTCAGTTGGTCGGACCCTTTCTCATTATGGATGGTTCTTATCACAAGTCGTGCGCACATTTGGCTAACGCTGATTGGCTGACCAACTGGCGCTACTTCCATGATCCACCCGAGTTGACAACAGTTGTCAGGGGCGACTCACACTCTCAGTTTCATTTGGGATACTTCCGGTTAGTATTCATTGCTCATTTAAGCAAATCTAATTTGTATTTTGTAATTTATTTACTGTTTATTGCCCGTCGTTGTTATTTACAAAAGACTCGCATCTACTTAACGCTATGAAGATGTATTCTTCTTCGTGGTTTTGAGCATTTGATAATTATTCTTATCATTCCTATTTCAGCGACGATCCAAAACAATCGTTTACATTCGTTGTGTCCGCTGAAACTTCCAAGTCAGGAACATTGACACAAATGGGAGACAATTTATTTGCTGCTTTTAGGTGAGATATCTGTCGGGAATTTTAACATTTTCCTTTTAAAGTAATTGTACAAAGCATTAATCAAAGATATGACTAACATGATTGATACACACATTTTAGAAAAGGTTTTGATTTAACTTAAAAGTTTTGGGATTTTGTTCCAAATTTTTTCATCCTTAACTGATTTTTGTAGGCAAGATTTTGTATAGAAAAATGTTTACTAAATAGAAACATGAGGTATCATTTGAATCCTAATTGAATGTAGATGATACCATATTTTTAGTTACTAATTAATAAGTAAATTAATTACGTTTTATAAACTTGTTAAAATTTAATGATAATCCATAAATCAAATTTTTTAGTACCTTTTGATTTCTAAATAAAATAGATTAGTGTATAATAATATTTAATTAATGTAATGATTCATTTTGCATTTAATCAAAAGCTGCTAAAATAGACGTTGTTTAATAATGGGGATATATTGTGCCCTTTCAAACAACGATTTTCTATATTTTTAATCCGAACAATTATAAATCAATGAAAAACGAAGGTGTTTTAAATTTAAATTAATATGTTTTTCTATTAAATAATCTCAAATAGCTGTTATAAAAATAGTTTTATAACTTTAATAACAATAATATGTACACACCCATTAAACTGAAAGGCAATTTTTAAGTTGACACCGGTCATTAAATAAAAAATATCCCTACAGCTCTCACAAAACACTACAATTTATCAAATTCAATAGAAATTTATTATATTTTCATTATTGTCAAGAGTGTTTCTTTCCTTGGATGCCGGATCTTCCGCCCAAGTTTGCACATTTCCTGAAGGCAAAGATAAGAAAAAATATTGACCCGGCAACCGAAAAGGCCGCAACAAGATAAAAAAAACATTGTTTGAAATTCGCTCCGAAGTTTTTGAAAGGGGATGGGAATTATTATAAATTTATAATTACTGAAACACCATTAAAACGATTATTTTACGATTTGAAGAGAATGAAAAATATTCAGAGATAACAACTGAAAAGCCTCTTACAATGAAACAGCATTCTAGTTTCATTCTTGGTTAAAATTCCAATAATTGGCAGAGTCAAGAAACCAGGGATCAAAGCGAACGTATTGGACAGTCCAAATATCACACTAGAATATTTCGGTGCAATGTCGCCTGAATTCACAATAAAACCAGATCCATAACTGAAGCCGTTGAAGGATATTCCCAGTGTGAACAGGACCACCGCTAGAGGAGTCTGAGCACAGTCAACGTTGGCCAACGCCACAATGGATACGGCGAACAGAAGAGATCCTTCATTTGGATTTATTAATTTATGGGATATGCTATATAAGTTTCAAATATATCGTTTAAATTTCAATCTTATTTATACAAGTTTTTGTTTGAATTTCAGCTTGATTCATAGCGCATTTGTTTTAAACTTTATCAGTCAATACAGTCTGTAGGATTTCGTTATTACAAAATTAATTCCTTACCATCCAATTTAAGTGTTCTTCTGAAATCATGGAAATCCAGTAGCATCCCAAAAAGCTTTCACGTTTTTCAATGACAGGATTAAAGTCTGACCAACTGTCATTTGATTCCTTTTCAGTTTGTTAATTGCTGCAAAGAACAAACCTTCGGACAAACTGAAAGAGCTTCATACCAAGTTGAAGGATTTTGCAGAAGCCAAGGGATATTCTCTCCTTCCTCGAACTCCAGGTTAGAGATCTTTGAAGTGTGTCATTATTATTTAAGATTAAACATCAATGCATTAACCACTTGTAAAATATAATAATTCCATTTTAAAAACTACTCTCCATGTTCTAGTCCACTCTCTCCTTACTGCAGAAATGATCAAAAGAAAGAAAAGTACCGTTTGCCCGACAATGCACGGTGCTGGTCTCATGATTCCAGTTGACGCTAACGATATTGGCTACAGACCAGTTCCCTCCTCACATGGTAAGATTTCAAGAATGTTCTTTTTAATAATATTTAAAACAATAGAAAGGAATATTTTAAATGCACTTCGTTGTGTGCCTTTATCTTATAATCTTAGCTGAGTTGGGCAAAGTTCTTGGACGCATTGTGACCGCGTCTGGCGAGGAGGAGAGAAACCGGGTTCTGGAACCTCTGGACGAACTCATCACCTACATTCAGTTTGCTAACGATGAGGGGGATTATGGAGAGGGAATTGAGCTCGGACTTAACCTGTTAGCTTTTCATCCCAAAGGTTCGTTTAAAAGAATTATATTTCCTTTCAAATATGTTTGTGTTATTTTGCAATGGAAGGCTTATACAATTATATCTAATTTCAGGGTCGTTGAATTCTGCACATGTTTTAAATCAACAAATCAGCAGCCTGCTATCTTTGGGCTATCAGTTGGCAGGTCGACTAGAATATCAGAAGATAATTGAAGAACATATGCTTCACCGAAAGGATACTGATATCAGAACAATAAAATCTAGATAACTTTTTTCTATTGCTTAAAAAGTTTAATATTTTCATTGTTCTTCTTTGTAATGCATATTTTTACATTATTAATATATTATTGCACCATATATGTATATTACTTAAATGTTATAAGTAGTATACTGCAATTCTAGAATAGTATTATAACACATTCGATTAAAATAATTGATTTTCAATTACGAATAATATTTTGTATTTATATGTAAATGTGGATGAATTTCTGTCCAGAATATAATTATATTTTGAGATATTTCTGTTTTGTTTTCATCAAATCTTATGGTGGTTTGCCAGAGCATATTATAGTATTCAATTTTCATTTGATAGTACATAATCGGTGTTAGCTTTGACGGGTTTATTTCCTGTAACAATCATAGATAATATTGCTTGGTTAATTGCAAATTTCAGTTTAGAGTAGACATTAATAATTCTTATCAGTTAGTGACCATTTAATATTGAACTTTTAATATTTACTCTTCCTCAATTCCAACTATAAAATATATATTGTACATTTCAATTAAATGCTTTTAAAACATGATATCAACTTATTTCACATGTCTACGCATTTATAGATTTCAACAGAATATTGAGTTTTGAAAAATAAAGTTACATCTATAGGGGAATAAATATTACTCATCAGATCTGAAAGCATGCATAAAGTTATTACTGATAATTTATTGTATGAATACACATTTGAAAGAATTGTATTGTACACAATATATTAATTATATATATAAAACTTGATTTGAAATATCTATTAAATGTATTTTTTCCGGATAATAAACGTATTTAATATAAGTTATTAAATATGTTTATTAAATAAAATAACTAAATAGTCAAATATAGGTACCACATAATAAACACTTAAAACAAGTTGTTACAAGTAACTAAACATTAAAGTGAAATTTTCAAAAATACCATGTATGTGTATGATTTTGGCCAAATCCTGTCTTTCTTCTGATGACAAAAAAAAATTTTTGACAATAATTTCTTCTTCAATTTCAACTGATGATTCTGCAGATTGTGAATAAGTAATTTCTCTGTGAATCGGCTATGATGTTACAGTGGCAATTTCAGTGTATGCATTTTCACTGACGTTGTAATTTTTATAAATTTCTGACCATGTTGAAGCCATTGACGAAGTTTCATTATTGGTGTTCTTGCCTTTTTCAATGCCATCGGTTATCTTGTAAAGTGATGAACTATTCAAAATACGAGCATACTTTTGCGCAGATGGTTAGTTTTTTGTCCACGCCACTCCTTCGTTGCTGTTGCTTTGCTTTTTACAACACTGACTACAGTAACCCTGATACAATGTTTGGTATACAGTTTGTGAAGGTTTGAGTTGCTGGAAAGGTGAACCATCAAGTTACCAAGAGTGTCTTTGCCTAAAATAGCACTTGCCGAAAAACCGTGTTTAGTACAACTTAGGAACGGCGTGTTCTCTTTTGTAGAACTGGGAAGCAGAGCTACATAATTTTTAACTGGACATTTACGTTCGGGCATTTTTTAGCTCAGTGTCCTCTCACTTTATAAGAGATGATTTCACATTTTTGAATTTAAAACTTTGTCCCAAATCATGCATTCTTTTTCATTTTTTTTCAATTTTTTAAGTGTTTTTTCTAGAGCCCTCTGCCTCGCATTAAAAAGACATTAAATTGAAAATTACTTCTTCTTGTGATAGTATTATATTGGGTTGACCTGTCAAAATATTTAGTTAGCTTTTCCAAATCATTTTTCAAATTAGTATCATAAGATTTTCCTTTTGTTTGCTTGCTTGCTATTTACTCCATTGATAACACGGTTTACTGATACCGATGTCAAATTACCTTGAATAGACGCCCGAATGCACATTAAGCTGCTTTGTGAATATGGGAGGTTTTCTGCAATCAGTATTTAAAATCTTTAAAAGATAATAAATGTTTAGTATTTGAAGGTGACGGAGATTATTGTGCAATTGAAGAAGGTGACATGAAACGACTATCTAAATATATTGACAGAACCACACCTCAGAAATTACAAGAAGAAGTTTTCTTCATATTAATATACCATAATGGTTTTCGATGAAGGGCATGGTTACGGGACCTCTCGAAAGAATCTGTTTGTCTGACAAAAGAAAACAACTTCGAATTGGGGGATTTTTTAAAATGCAAATCAGAAAATAATTTTAAAGACGTAAAAGCGATTCAAGAAAGCAAATTTTCATGTTTGAAACACCAGACTTTCACAGACATGTTCAGTAACTGCTATAAAGTTATGTCTAGTCAAACTGCCACTTGATTCTGTGTCCTTATTCCCAAAACCCAAAACAAAGCGGAATAGTCATTAGTGGTTCTGTTCGAAAGAAGTCCTAGGCAAAAATTCGCTATCTACAATGATGAAAATATCTGCCAGCTCCCTTGTCGGACACGCAAATACCCATTGCATACGACAAAATGCAGTCACACATCTCAAAGAACGTGACTATCAAAATCCAGAAATTCAAGCCGTGACTGGCCATAAAAGTCCAGAATCAATCGAATATTACAACAAACTAATTTCCGTATTGAAAAAAATAAAAAATATAACATGCTACACTAATTGCGATACTCTGCCTCAAGTTGAACGGACGGTGGCACACCAAACACTATCAATTAATGAATCCGTTGTTGCCACTGATGAAGATGTTCCATCAACCTCGCGCTAACCAACACTTGTAATAGAAAAAATAGAATGAAATTGTCTGTTTACATGTGAAATTATCCTATTTTGTAAAAAGACCTTCCGCACTCAATATTTTTCTGAAAATACGTTTGTTTATATTACCTTTTGTTACCTTTTATTACATATATAGACATAATATTTGCGAAAAGAAATTTGCGGGCTGCGAAATGAAAGAGTTTTTGATATTTGCATTAATTTAAAATTCCCTGCGTGAATTAAAAATTTTCTATTATGATTATTTCAAAGCATCATTACATAGATAAAAATAATTAATACATGCATAATTCGAATAATAAAATTTGCTGAGTACGACCCGATATACAATTAAAAAGTGTTAGTAACGAAATTTATTTATGCATTGAAGACTCTATACAAAATTATCATTAAGACTTCTATTTAAAAATATAAGTTAAATATATATTTACTTATACATCATACTGCAATATTTTTTTAATCTTGAGGACTAGGTACTGGACTAATTTGGTATTGCTTTTGTTATTACTTTATTTAGTAATTTGTTTAAGAATGTATGATTATATTAACGAAATACAACATTGACCTAAACACCCAAAATAACTTTCTGTTTCTAAAATACTTTTATATTATGTCAACAAGGTTTAAAAAGAGGATGAAGACAACCCCAAATGAGATCAAATGGAGAGGTTCTGTGGGGACATCATTTAGGATACGTGGAGTTAATTCTCTATTCAAGACTGGGGTGTTATAGCGAAACTAAAATAAGTTGTACCTATGTAACACTCCTGTAAAATGTTTTAAGGGCAGTTGAGACAGCAGTCCCAAGGTATCAAATGTACAGCAAATCACTTGACCTCTGCCTTGTTTTGGGAAGTATTCAGTCAATTACTTGCTATAGCAGAATGATTTTTTGAGGTATATAGATCCTACTGTGAGAAATAGTTTGAACTTGAGGTCATGCGTTCCAATTAATAAATTGTGATGTTTGTTGAACATTTGTTTGCCTGTAAATGACAAATAATTGCATGATGTTATTCAACCTGTTTTCGATTTAGATTTCCAAAGTGTGCCATCTTTGTTGTAATAAAATTGTTTGGCGAAAAATAACTAAAAATAATATTTGTTGTGATTATTATACCAAATTAAATTGTATAACTATTTGTGATAAAATTCCTCTTTTCTTTATTAGTAAAAACTATTTCGGAATTATTTATGCACTTAAATATTAAATTGATTTCAAATGAATATTCAAAAATATATTCAAGAGTAACAAGTTTAAGGGTTATATGTGATTGCATAACAATTTTTCTTTTTATATTATTTAACATTAAATGTTTTATCATTTGTCAGTATAGTTATGTTATCTTTATTATTTAAATATAACTTATTAAATGTTCGAAGGACGACACATAATGTATGACACGTGCGCTATAAATTGTATATTAACTTGTAACTTTAACATAGTTTTGAATAGAAAGTAAAAATAATAATTACATTTTTTTTAAAAAGAAAAAAAACTTATAATTATATAATTATATAATTAGTTTTATAGTTAAAATTAAATTAATTTAAAAAGAATGTAATTTTAATTATATTATATAAAACAGTAATACATTCTATTAACTGGCATATTGATTAAGATCTATATTATTAAATGTTTTTGTTGAATCAATGTTTAATGGCAATATTTTGTCATTGTCATTAAAGTATAAATGACATTTAGCATCAATATGAGGACTAATCTTATTAAAAGTTATTCATAAAGTTTTACACTAATAAACTACAATCTGCACTTATTGCATTACTTTTCTGTATCAGAAAAATTATAAGTTTGACTAGTTACGATTTCCGAAATGGACTCCTTTTAGATTTTATAAAATGTTTGGTGAAACACAAAATCTAATGACACTACTAAAAATGACACGAATGGTTTTCCATTGTGAGCTATAATGTTTCATTTTCAATAATTCATCTAGTCTCGAAAATAAACTAATTTTGTTATATCATTAATTGCTATTAATATTAACATATGACATATTTATAACCAATAGAGACTTGCATGATTTTGTTTGGTGCATCAAAGCGTGTACGTTTAGCATAGCAAATTTTTAATTACATTGATATTCTGAATCAATTAAAATGTTTCAGATTAAAATAGTTTTATTAGTAAATAAAAAATAGTGTAAAAAATCGTAATATATTATTCTAATACATTCATGCCTTTCTCCATATTATCCAGTAGTTCCTTAGTAATGTCATATTTGTAAAATCTGTAAAATTGAATTTTAAGATATCCTGTATATAGTCTGCGTTGGTTACCATTGACTTCAACAAATGACTCCGACCTCTTAGTCGAATCTGATTTGAATTGTTTCAATCAGCACAGCTAAAGATTCAGAATTAATTCCCTTGAAAGTTGGAATTGAAAGCACACTCTAAAGTTCCAAGCTAACGATTTCAAATTATGCAATTTCGATTCTTTTATAGGTATAGTTAAATTTTGAGAGATTTACTTGTCTATTAAACTCTGTTAAACTTGTGGAATTTGCTGATATTGATATAAATTTAATATATATGTGCTTGTGTTCTACATAAACAGTATACCATAATCAAAATTATTATATTTACATAATTATTCATCAATATTCATAACTACCCTAAAATTGTTAGATTGATTCTAATCTTATTGCAACAGGTAACTACTATAAATAGTATAAACTTACAATATGATAAAATATGACCAAAACACAACATGGCATTAGTAGTAATTCACGGGTTTTCATTATTAATATTTGATCGATAAATCACAACGACATATCGCATAGCTGCATATTATCTATAATACTATACTACATCATCATGTTGGTTATTTACAGAATATTTTATTCCTCATAAATTATAAAAGGCATCACGTCTCGAGAGAATGTCAGTTGGCTCATAATCTTACAGAAATTCCTGAGCTCCCAGAAAATTTGCTCTTTAAGGTATAAATTTTTGAATAAATCCCTCGATAACATATTTGTAAGTAATACTAAGAATTTATAAATAAAATGTACACAGAGAATCTGGGAAAGCTACCTTTGGAGACTTGTGACAAAGATACAATTAAGTTTTCAATATCTATTGACAAATAATTCAAAGAATTAATCTTTGAACAAATTTTTGCTTTGAATTATAATTATTATGATCAGTTAGTTATAAGTTATTTTTTCCTTTTAACTGAGTAAACTATATTTAACTTTTAAATGAATAAATCAGTTTATTTTTCGTGCAATATAAGTTAATTAGTTAATTTAAAAGTGTCAATATAACATTGAGTAAACATAATTAGAAACATGTTGCAGAAATTATTTATGCGTCATATTGTACAGTTGATATCAAACAAAGCAGTGAATTTAATCCCATATTAATCAATAATGTTGATTATTATAAATAATTAAAATAAATCTCCCAAATCATCTGAAAATATAGTTAAAATCTCTATAACTTAAAAAAAAAATCAATAAAATTTTATTAATTAGCTTCGGATAAAAGAAGAGGCTAAAAATAGAAAGGTTTTTTATAAGTTACTCAGATTTTAGTTTGGTTTACATTAAGTTGATATTAGTTTTTCCAAAATTGAAGAATACACAAATTTTCTTTAAAAGATAATCCGTGTAAATATTAATTAAGTAATAAAACTTTTAGTATGAGTTCCATTTTTATTACAAAATATTTAACAACATATTTTTATGACTGGTTGTTAAATACGTACATTCTTAAAGGTCAAGTTTTTCTCAATAAATCTAGTTTTATTTATTTTTTCTATTATAGTTCTTTGTTAATTTAGATGTCTTCAAATATATATATACTGACTTCTTCAAAAAGTATTCATATTATTGTTATAAATACTAACATGACCAATCAATTAAAAGTTCGCACATTTATCAGACAGGAAAGTCGATTTCACTTTTAAAATTGTACAATATACCTAGTCATACACGTATGTATACCTATTGTTTTTGTTGTTGCATATTTTGGGATGTAGTATAAGTATAATTTCTATATTATTATCAACGCCATAAATTATTATGCTATTAGCCTATTTCTATAATTTTTATAAACTCCCATTATAAAAAACACAGTATTATAATCTAGTGTTTTGAAAATTACATTGTTGTCTTTATACAAGCGCCGATTATTATGGATTTTGTGTTACCACACGGTGATCATAGCAGTATCTTGTGCTTCATTACCAAGTATATAAAAATTGAAATTGTTAAAATATTTGTATGTGAGGAGATCGGGGTGCTGGTATACTGCTATATTCTGCTTTGTATATTTAGTAATAATTGTGAAGAAGAACCGTGACCCAAAGTGAAGAGCATTTAACGATTATTAAATTATCCATCTTTACAGCTGTTGATAGTATAAAATAATAAAATCTCATTAATCAGACATGTATTATACAACCAATATTATAATGGACATGGCATACAAAATATGAAATGCTCTTTTATAAACTTAATAATTAATATTATTATTTTACTGCTAAAATTGTACCGGTTTATATGCATTGATTGGACTATATTATAAGTTTATAAATATAAAAACAATTTTCATTTAAAGTCTATATTTTTTGTAAAATGGGATTAAAAGATGAAGCGTTGAATTGCAAATACTCTCTAATATAAATTACTCATATATAAATCTATAACAAATGTTACTTATTTTTTTTACTATGAGTGAAATAACGAATATATTCTGTGCTAAATGTACTTTTTTATTAGATATAATGTTGTTTATAAAGTATAAAACTTATACAATACATTACATATATTAAATATATATTTCAAATAAATCGATTTTTCATAAAAAAGTTCGGTTATTTAAAAAAAAAATATGTTAATTAAATAAATTGTGTTATAGAGTCAAACATTTTTCTTTTTGATATTAAAATCTTGGCATTACAAAAATAGATAAAATCAAAACGAACAATTTTTCATAAATGAAATGTAGTTGGAACAACTTTTCGTTCAGGAATTCAGAATATAGTTTATTCAAGTGTGTAATATATATATAGTGAAATAAATATATATGATTATTAGTTATCTCTATATAATCATTTCAAATTATATTCTTAAATAACTGCAATTAAGTCATATCTTTTCTCTACTAATAATTCGTCTTCGAAATTGTCTGCATCATTATTTAACTTATACACTACATATCTTTAATCAAATAACATAATTAAAATAATTGCAAACCATCTTTTTACGTTAACAGAATCGTTTGCAGTATATACACATACATATATAATGACAATTTTTTCTCCGTAATAAAATAAATGCTGACATTCGCTACGATTAACTTTCCTTTTTAATGTGATTCGAGCCTCTTGAGATTCCCAGCAAAGAAGCTGTTGTCGCAGACTTAAGCAAGGCCTACTGTTTTTTTTACAATATCCTAGCCCTTTTAAGAGGATTAGACACCTGATTATCAAGATGCAATCTTCGTAATGTTTTCTATTGTCACTGTGTTTATTTTTTCTCTCCAACATACAGGCTGCGAAGAGACCCGACTTCAGTTAAATATTGTTTTAGCGTAATGAGAAAGAAAAAGAAGAATATATATATGTATGCTCGTCTCGTCACCTTTGGCCAAAAAGAGGATCACAAGAAATACAAGCATTGTAGTCGGGAATTACAGGAAGTAGGTATAAGCAGATTACCAACAGAGTAATTATCCTCTGAGCCATGAGGTTACCGTCTCTTCTAGATAATCGATACAAGTCGATCTCAAAATTTGTATTCTATAAATTATTAGCAATATAAAATTAAAATATTACATCAATTTAATTTTTTTTCACTGAAATAGAAATTGATACACGTTTTTGTTTTTGAATAATCACATCTTGTTGTATATGTTGAGAATCATTCAATTATTATTGATGCGAACATTTTAATATTAAAATTTAGTAGATTTAACAATACTATAGTGTATTTAAATTTATCAAATGGAAAATTTAGTATTATTCACAGTATAGGTGCTCAAACATGATTTGAGTAAAAGGTATAAATAAGCTTTGACATTTATTATCAGGCCTAATGTATGAAATTAAAAAGTTTTAAAATATTAAAAAATATCGATTTGTTTATTTTTAAATTGACAATATTCACTATCACATAAATAAATAAATAAATAAATAAA
>JAUZNC010043680.1:0-16950 GCA_034780395.1 Vannuccia rotundouncinata | reverse complement strand
ACAAATTTGAATTTATATAACCGTTCTGGGAAGTAACTTTTCTGTCCCTGAAGACCGTAAGGAAGAGGTTAATTTATCGATGAATTTAAACATTTTAAAAATGTAAAATTAAAAATTTTAAAATACAATATTTCCTATATATTTCCTATAAATATTTCCAATATATTGGCATAATGCTCGGAAGTTGTGCTGACAAGCAACTGGCTACCAATTGCTTCTCTTGCAAGTTAAAGTAGTCTACAGTCCTCAGTCTCTTACCCGCATTATTTTTTTAATAAGTTTTTTATCTTCTTTTTATTATTATACCACCTATCTTGAAAGTAGGGACCTATAATTGTTTCGGGCTGAGAGCAACCTCCGAATCACCTGGCCCTCCCTGGTTGCTCAGGATTTTGCATTCACCCCCATAGATATTTATAACCCCAAATCATGGTATCTGGTAGATAATAAGAGGGATTGGAAAAACTGGGTAAGAGGAATCAGGCATCCTAGGATGTCTAGTGCAATTTAGGTTAAATTAAAAGGTGTATCCCGATTCCTTGACAGTGCCAAAACTTTATTCAATTCAAATTCTATTGGCATCAATAAACAAAACATTTTTCATATTCTTTTCATAACTGTATAATGATATAAATTTAATCTCTGCTGAATTATTATAGGTAATTAAATATTATTTAGGGTATCTTGGAGGTAGTTATCATAGGCCCCCACAATAAGAGTTTTTTAGTGCTATAATTTTGAAAAATAATATAGTTTTATCAAAAGTATTTGAAAAAGAAAATTTAAGATTAGTATTATATTCCATTTTTGGGGACGGCTTTAAGACACACTTTTCCCAGTCCATATTATATGTTGATAACTTGATGGGACCTGTTTATATAATTTATTTACTGGAAATTTATTTGAAATAATACATTTTACAAATTAATTAAGAAATGCATGAAAACTTATTAGAATGCGAAATTATGCTTTGAAATATTTTATTTATTTATCTATTTTATATTATAAATAATACATTCGCATATGGATTGACTGTATTTGTACATTGTTTGAAATAATTATTTTGTTAGCATAAATATTTATCCCAAAACAGTGGTAAATTTGAATAAAATAAAAATTGTTAATTTCGTTATGGAGACTAGAGGTAATTTTTTATTGTTAAAAATCCTTTTAAAAAGATTTTAACTGGAGTATTTAAAATTTCTTATATTTTTTACAATGCTAAAATAATATAAACAGTATTAAATGTTTATTATAGGTAAAACTAGTGTTAAATAAACACTTGTCTTTTATATGCTTATTACATGCTCAATGTTTTAGGCCATTTTTATCTGTTTATATGTAAAATTGGCACGGTTCATATTAGTCAGGGAAATGTCACAGAAATAGAAAGGGGTCATATAAGTGATATAAAAAATGTTTGATTAATGTGCAATTCTATGAGGTAAAAATATTTCTATATTGACTATGAACCATTAATTGGGCTCTGCTTGCACAAGATCTTGGCAATATTTGCCATAAATAGTCAGGTGTGTTTTTATTAAGAAAATTACTTTTAAAATTAAGTTCCTGTATTATTTAGTAAAAAAGTTACAGCCAATTTACTATTACCATTTAATTTATTTTTCATGTTCCCTTTGACTATTCTATGAAATAATTAATTTTATTATTGTATATTTGTGGTTGCTTAAATGTTAAGATATCTATGTTTGCAGAATATTAATGAAATTTAGAGAAATATAAATTGTAATCTTCAATTTAATAGTTCTATTAATATTTTTTTTATTGATCATAAAAAGTTGATTAATATAGGCTTATTTTTTAAAGCATAAATACCTGACGCTTTGATGACAACTATGAATTAATTGCAAAAAACAAAATTAATTTTAAACTGTTAAACTATTAAACTCCATCAACTCAAATAAATATATTTATATAATATTATACTGTTATACTATTAAACTCCATCAACTAAAATAAATACTTTTGCATATAGGTTATAATTACAAAATCCCATCTAATTAAGATGTATTTATAGTGTTACAGGAAATGTATGCATTCATAAGATATACCAAATATATATAAATATATAAGATAAATGCTTGTAGTATGTATAAATAATATAATTTTATAAATGATGAATATGATATATTAAAATAAAAATATTTAAAAATTCAGATAGTATATGTGCAAATATATTTTCAAAATAATAACTGACAGATGTGTAACTATGTAAATATTAAGATAAATTTATTAAAGGATATAATTATAAAAAAGAATATATATATATATTATGATATTATGATATTAAACTGTTATATATATTTTATTAAATTCCATCAATGTGAATAAATACTATTGCATATAGGTTATAGGTTTTTTGTAATATGTTCTGATAATTATATTTTAATATATATATTATGAGTTTGGTTTAATATATTACTAATAAAACATTTAGAATATAAAGCTTTTAAATGTTTGAAATCTTATAAAACACTGTATACATAGCATTAAACAAATTCTATTTATAAATTCTATAAAGATAAATATGTGTATAATTTTATAAAATTTGCATAATGCGCATTTGAAATATTGATTAAAAAAATTATAAAAGATTTAAAAACATTTACAGTATATGATTTTCGAATATGATGGCAATGGCATCAGCTGCAAGAATTAACTGATAAATTACCACATAATGATTTACTACTGATTATGGATTAGAAATATTATTTCTGAGGAAATAATAGCATCACACTCAAAATGTTATAGTTTATCATTAATCCCAGTGGCAGTCTACCATTGTATAAATAATAAAGTAGAATCAGAAGCAGTTATAATAATTTCTAATGATCTTTGTCTTCAGATGTGTACAGATACAGTGATAGATCACATTAAAGATGTATATCCTAATAAACAAATTGGAAACATCTACAGATTTTCAAATAGTTGTGCAAGTCAGTTCAAAAGTAGACATAGTCTGCACAATGTTTCTATATTCCAACAAAAGTATAATGGAAACACACTGATCAGATTTTAAATTATGGGAAACCAGTGAATTTTAAATGTCTGATGGTATGGGTGATCATATCAAAAATCCAATCTGTGGTGATCTAGTGATCTCTACACCTGAAAGCTACTTCGATTATGCAAAATATACAATCACATTTGGACCTGCAAATCTCAATAATCATAAAATGATAGGAAGAACATTTTATTTCATTGTCAAAATCATTGTTAATCATGAAGGTGATTTTTCTGGGAAACCTCTACCAGGATTGATGAAAGCTCAAAGTGTATTTGGCCTAAGAAAAGGCTTCATAGGTGTAAGGCAAGTATCATGTTTTTGCATCTGGTGTCTTCAAATTATATTTAAAGATTATATTAACATGAAATACATATAATTGTGGAATTTACAGCATGTCAGAAAACCCAAAGAACAATGTCCTTGGATAGAAGATGATTTTGTAAAATCTTTCAATCCATCTTGCTCTATTCTAATTAAAGAGACAGAAATACAACATCAAAATGCAGAATCTACATCAAAGGAAGTTATTGAACATCATGATGGTCAAAACATTGGTGACTGGGTGGCCATACAAATTAACAATGATTGGTCTTCATTCCAAATGGGCATTTTGTATTGCTTCTTCAACAAAAAAATAATGAGATGAACTTCACAACAAATACCTAGTAGATTTGTGTCAAGAACATAATACTAATAGTGACATTAACATTATTATATTATCTATTATTGTTATGTTGTACATGTTGTACACATATTTGTATAATATTCTCACACATGACGTTTTTAATATTTTTGTTATATGAAATGGTTAATGTTGCTCTGTAATATATATACACACATAAGTTATGCTTTATTTAACCAAGAAAATCTATAATAACATTATAATAAGTATTTATTTCTTTTTTTTATAAAAATCTCACACATGATGCTTTTTATCATTATTGTGTTAATAAATTCTATATTTTAATATCTCAGTTCTCTTTTTGTTCAAAATAAATTTATTGAAAATATGTAAAATAAAAACGAACAACTTCAGCCTAAATATATTTCATTTTTGAAATAAGTGGAAAATTTATCTCCATTATATTTTTTAGTTAAAGGGTTTATTAATAAAAAATGCTGCACAATATGTTATATATAATTTTCCAAATTAATTAAACAATTTCTATTTTTAGTTATTTATTAGCCCTTAACCTGTTCCCAACAAGCATCACAACATTTGTACAGTAAAAAAGTTGACTCACACAACATATTTTTCTATTTATATTAATATTAGTAAACTCTGATTTGCTCATATTTTATGTACCTTTCCAATACATAAAATGATTGTATTCAATATCTTTTTCACCTTCATATTTTGTCATATATATACCATATTGATTTTTTATATTTTCTGCTTAAAGTAAATATCTATATATAGTGTAAAATTACTTATACAAAACGAATAATTAATATTGAATTAATTCAACATTTTCTATCATTCAGAATAGTATAATTCTGACTATAATTTCTTATAATATAATGTGTGAGAATATTTATATATATATTTAAATATTTTTTTGGCAGTTGTGTAGAGAAGTACATCATAAAAACATACAGCCAAACCAGGTACAATATGGAGTATTTACTCAGAGTATTTTTATTTTATATAATTGTATTTTATCTATATATTGTTATATGACAAGTTCTTGTATACATAACTGACAAAATTGCCCAACCTTCATATACAGTAGCAGATAAACACCTTTGCCGCAATAATCCTTACTCCTATCCTGTGAATACTACATTTACACATTTTTTAATGAATAAAACAGAGCCTCAAAATGAGCTTATAATTTGCTTTGGCTATACAACTAGGGGATTGCTGTCAATAAATCAAATAACCTAAGGATTTTATTTTATAAAACACACATTCTATATTTTTTTATGTTTCTCATATTTCATTTAAAAATGTATTTTTGTTTTGAACTAATTTTTCAATTAGTATATAATTCATTATATGATTCCAATTTTTGAATTTAAGATTATAATTTACTATCACAATTAGTAATTAAATATTAAAAATGACTGAGAATCTGACATATATAAATTTATACATGCACATTTATGTAATAAAACTACAATATATTATTGTGTTATAAAGGGTGGGCGAAAAGTAGAACAACAGTATAAAGATAAAATTGCAGAATTATAATTACATGAATTACATGATCAGTATAATGCAAATCTAAATTTAAAAATCTAATTACAAGAAATACTATAAGCACATGCCAAAATCTACAGTAACTGTTCAAACTACAAACCATTCTGTTCTATCATGCACAAGTTCATTCTTTTGAGAACACTACAGTTAATACAGTAAATAATTAATATGTATATATATAACTTATGAATTTACTTACTGAAAGTTTTACTTCCTTAAATAATGTTCTCTTAATAAATTGATAACATTATATAAACATCTAGGCAGTAACAAAAAACGGGATTTAGATAAAAGAATAAATGGATATATATGTATTCTATTATAAATTTTATAAAAAGGTATTTCCTTCTTTTATACATATACATAATGTAGGGATATCTTAAAATGAAAATTATCATAGTGGGTTATAAAGTCAGCTATGTTCTTATTTTTAATTACTATTTAAAACCATATTTTAACTATTATAACTATACATCTAGTTTGAATATGCAACAATATTATGTTTTAATATATGTATTGTCTGTCCATTTCTATTATTAATAATAAAAGTCATGCATATTTAAATAATTGAAATAGTGTCAGAACCTTTATATCCGAACTATGTGATTTTCGTAAACTTTTATAAAAAACTATTAAAGTAGACATTCTGTAAAAAATACTAGTTTTGAGATTCATTAATCAAAATTTATCAAGAATATCACTTTCTATACATTACATGGAACATATAAATATTATTTTTTATATAATAAATATTTACTAAGTCATTTTGTGAGTCACTTTTGTTATTTAAGGATTAGCTTTTTTCTTTTCTATTATTTATATTATATCTTGCTTTGTCAAATGCCTTTATTTAATATTATCATACTTTATAATAAAATATTTCATGTAATGTTAATTCTAACTTTCAATAATTTATACTTAATGCTTATGTTTTCTAGACAGTGTAAGAAATAGTAAAAAATAGAATTCCTTAATTTACACAATCTGATTTAAAAATTACTATTATTAATTATAGTATATAAATAAGCCAAATAGTTATAATGTGTCAATAATTTAATTAATAATGTGTACTCTAAATGTGCACTATGTTTTTTTTGTAGATTGGTGCTACTTACCTCCATTGGTTTTGGAAAAAGTTTACTCATATCTGCCCTGGTTAGACAGATACCGCTGTTCTCTCGTATGTCGTTCCTGGAATGAAGGCCTTAAATCCCCAAGTCTCTGGCGTGTATTTACTCTGAGATCCTATGGCAACCTCAGCTCTCGGTACCAATATGATCTGGCTTCCTATAAGCTGCAGAGAGCCTTCAAAATAATTGGAAGACACATCCACGAAGTTAGAGTTCCATCAACTGGAGATTTCTACTTGCTAAATCGGTTTTTGTGCATTGTGGCGGCATTTCTGGAATCACACATGGCAGAATTCTTCGATGAAGAGGATGAGGGACTTTCACTGGAGCCCGATGACTATGATGCTCAGATGGCGATGCTCAACTTCAGGGGATTCACCGGGATTCGCAGCTTTCACTTCACATTCCATTGTGAAGTGGATTCGACGAGAGTTTATGGTACAGGTGGACTCCTTTTTCGCACGATAAAACGGGTTCTAGCCGGCCTGACCAATGTGGAAAGTTTAAGTCTCGACTATCTTCTCTTAAGCGAAGATGATGCCCAGTTTCTTCTCGAAGATTTCTGCCCTAACAATTGTCATTCGCTGGTCGAACTTTCTCTGGTCAATATATGTCTTCAAGCGATTCCGTTGTTTGAACTGGCTATGTTTCCGTATTTGCGGCGGCTTTGCATTTCACCATGTCATGTTAATAGTGACACTCTGCTTATGTTGGTGAACAGGAGTCACATTGAAGAATTAGTCTTCATACAGGTAATTTATCTTTTTACTAAAATATTGTATCAATCATTAAACGGGATAAACTAAAAGCTTGTGTTGATTTAGATATTCCAGGATAATTGTAAAAATTGAACCGGCCAAAATTGTGAAAACGAAACTAGGAGAAACTAAAAGATATTTAAACTTCTGAACAAGCCAACATTCTATTCCCCATTATTTTAAGAATGTTTGAGCCAAATTTCATTATATATATCAGAAGTGATCAACCATGGATATCAATCTTTTACACTAAATATCGATTTTAAAATGACTTGTTGGGAGTTTATTTGCTATAAAGTTTGTTAAAAATCGATATTCAATGATTGATATCTATGGTTGTTCAAATTAGATCTCTATGACATATTAATATTTTGGCCTTTTCGGAGGTTTCAATTTCTTTTAGATTAGTTTTTACAATTTTGGTTAGTTCTTTTTTTACAATTAACTGTATTCAAGTATTGTCAAGTTTCGTATCAATAAACTTATAAAATGTCTCATTTTTATTAAAATTCATTATCCTTAAATATTTTTATGAATTTACCAAAATTTAATATTTGTGTTGAAGCAAAGTTTTTTATTAACAAGATTATTGAAGAAATGAAATATACATTTTGAAATAAATTACACTTCATCAGACATTATTATCTTGACAATTTGTGACTATTTATGGTACTATACTACTAAAAATTAATATTGTATTAATGTAGGTAATACTCACTGTCTGCTCATAATCAATTATTTAATGTAAATACAATCCAATTATCTATAACATCTACAATGTTATCTACGATCTTCAGCTTCAGTCCTGTTTATAAATTGTGTTACTATATAAAATTGTTAAAATATTTAAAAAACAATCTAGTATCCAAGTTTGAAGCAATTAAGGGTTTATTTAGTTAAGTTTAAGAAAGGTTTTTTAAAAAAATCAGGTCTATTTACGCTGAATCGATAGATGACATTTTCTTTGTCTTAAGCGGTTGACATTTGCTAGTATATATAGCCCGAAAGTGTAAATGTCATTGCCAATACATACATGTACGGAATCTTCAGAAAATGAAAAGAATTGACAGTGTATAAAACTTAACAGCTTAACCAATATGCAGACAACTTCGAAATTATTTGTTTGAAAGTTACTTCTGTGTTTTTAAGTTATTTTGAAGGGTGGTCATTAACCACCTCCTTTAGACACTGAAGAGTGTTTTTCACTCATTTCACAGGACGAACTGACACTGTTCCCCAGTAATCCCTGGACAAGTCCAATCGACGATGACACTTGGAGAGATGCGGCTCTCATAGCCCCAAATCTGCGTGTTCACCTGCGCCTGATCAACGCGGCCACTCGCGATCTAATCCTGCCGTCCTGGCACTGCCCGGTGTCTCACGTTATCTACAACACACCGGAACAGCCCTTCGACCTGACCGGGCATTCGGCCTTCCAGCTAACTGCATACAGTCGCCACTTGGAGGTCTTTGTCCATAGCTCTCCGGCCTCGTCGCTCGAGACGCATCGAGTGGACGAAGCCGTCAGAACTCTGGTCAACGGGTGTGTCCACTTGCGGGTGTTGGTGCTGCGTGGAACTCTGGCCGCTGGGACTCTTCTCTGGGCGGCGGGAGTGGGGAAGGAGCTAGAGGCTGTTGTAGTGCGCAAGTGTTCCATCACTTTGGAGATTCTCTGGTCACGTGTGGAGCTGGGCTGGACCGAAGATCGCTACTCGGAGGTGAAGGCTTTTCTCAACAAGTCGGGATTGGAGGGTGTTAAGACGCAGCTGCGGGTTATTCTCAACCAACCCAACTGGTCCTGGGTGGATGATGAAGATTTCTATAGTATTGCTGATCATTTCTGACCTGAGTTGCAACAATCTTTCCTGCATGTTTTTGTGTAGTGCCATTTTTTCTTCTCTCTTTTGTGCTATATTCGAAATACCTTGTAAAAGTCTTTCACACATTTCAGTGACCTCATTTAAAGGTGCAACCTGTTGTGTAAATAGTCTCATAAACCTCTGTAGATATAGCTCTGTGGGTCTTATGCTTCTGTAGCTTTATTTAAAGAGGGAATTGTCACCTTTCATAATTAACATTGAAACATTTTGCAAAATTGTCCACTAGAATGTAACTGTTTTATGCTAAAAATTAGGGTCTGAAATTCTGAACACATGTTTTTTATTTGTATTATAGCTTCTGTATGTGAGCTTTTATTTATACTTTTACACTTACGCAACCTATTTGCTTTTTTCACCTGACTTTCAATTATTTATCCATCAATCTCTTTTGGGGTTGTCGTATTTTTTCCTGTATTATTCATCTATGATCTCTTGTTTGACTTTATTTATCCATTTATTGATTTTACCTTGCTTTTATTGATCCTTTTGATTATTTTTGTTAGAACAATCATAGAATTATATAGTTGTTCGCGATTTTTAGTTTTTTGTATATTTATTATCATGTTCAATTTAAATCCTTATAAATATATCTATCTTAATCATGGTATGACTTTTCCTTTAAAAGTTGTTGTCAATATTTCTACAATTACTGAATTAAGTATGCTAATTATAAATTTACTCTTTCGGAGTTAATAATTAAGGATTGGAAAAAAATATATTAAAAAAAAACTATAAATTATCTCAAGGTCAACAAAATATAATTTTTTCATATTGTTTATTTATTTGGCGACCTCATTAGTGATACCAAGTCGATAAATTGTTTTTATTTGTATAATTCAGGAAACGAGATGTGTTATGTATAATATCATAATACAGTATCATGCATATAGGTAATATACACACAGTTTGTATAGTTACATCTCAAATTACTTTAATGTTTGCACGTTATGATGAAGATATCCATCTAAAAATAAATAGATTTGCATTTTAACGATCATGTGGCCACGCAATTATCGTAACTCAAGTGAGGACCATAATTTCTATTAGTGCAAACCAAATAAAATTTTCTCTTCAGGTAGTTAATTACATGATAAAAATACTCTTATGAAATGGAGAATTTATTATTGTTTTGTGCTCAATAATAATGCAATACTTACCTACTGATAATCAGAGAATTACATTTTTTTGAAACGGACAATTTGGAAAAAGTTACAAGATAGCTAGCGGTTGATTTTATCTGACCTGTACTTGAAAATCTATACAATGAAAAGGCTAATTGCGAAATTCGAGAACTATTTCTGTTTTATAGTTGGAGTTTAGGATCAAATATCTTCACGGAGAGAACAACAATAATTAATTTGGTGGTTCCTAAAATATTCAGTCCTATGAGTTATATTACACTCTGTTTACCAATATCATAATAGTAATCTTAATAAGACAGTAATTTTGTGTTATTTTGATGTGATACAATTTTATTAAATACGTATATTATATCACTAATATGCGGTGCACAGAATATTGACTGAATTGGTTGTTTTGTATAGTATAATACAGATTTTATATACCATTTCCATATAAACTTATTTTAAAATGAATTTTTGTTATATGAAAAATATATATCAATAATTACAATACGAAAGAATATCAAAGAGTTTTAACAGGAAAGTAAGCTATGTAAATATATTTTTATTAAAAGTATAGTGTTGTCGTATACTATAAATATATTAAACATTTAAAGATATCAATATTTGTTTGTACAATAGATGCTGTCTTACAATGCTATAAATATAGAACTATTATTATAATATATAACAATATAATACTGTTATTTTGTAATTAGACCAAAGATGATCAGTTTGTTGTAATTTAATTATTACGGTGTACAGTGAAATTCTTTGATAAGTTTCAAATCACATCAATTTTAATACAGCATTAATATATTATAAGAAAATAAACGAAAATATCATATATATTATAAATTCAATATTTACAATAAACATTTTCGTTATGCTGTTAAAGGCAATCTTCATAAAATCGAGGGATTCAAGGTTTGTACAACTAAACATTGAAGACTGCGCGACTTGTGGTTCGAGGAATTTTAACTTTTTTATTGGATCGACTCGGTGGAGGACCGTTGGAAGAAACCAGTGTGGCGGTGGAAAGATCTTCAGAGGGTCCGGTATCGGAGGACATGAGTCGCTGAGGACTACCTGACACTTTGCGATCTTTGCGAGCTCTTCGGTTCTGGTGCTGAATACTGCTCGAAGCGGGCCCACTAAACTGACTTCCTCTTCTGAGCCCACCACGCGTTGGACTTCCGCTCTCGGAACCGTCTGGAGATGTCCCGAATACGGGGAGTGGGGAGTCTGTACAGCGGGTGATAGCGAGTTTACACGAGCTTCGGAAGGAGGGCGAACATTGGAATGTATACTGTTGGAAGATGTGGCCCATCTGTGTTTTCCAACACTTTTCATCGCCTTTGTTTGGATTATCCCAATGAATTACTGTCTGCAATTTAAAGGTAGACTGACGAGGATAAAGTAATTGTTTTATATAATTTATTGTAAGATATTGATTATTTACACGAAATTGGTAAAGTGGAACTTTATGATACGAGGACAATTTAATTTCCGAGTGAGCGAAGCGATTAAGTTAAATTTTTGGAGTATTATAATGTACTTTACCAATTCGTGTATGTTATTTTTTTTCTCCATGGTACAAAATAAAATCCACCTTATATACCAAAGAAGAAAATAATAATATAGTATAAATAAATGGTATTTAAATGTATACATTTTATAGATATTGATATTGCTTTCAGAATAAAAATCAATACTATTGCCTTTGTTTTACTATTTGTTATTATTAAAAAAATTAAAACATAAAGTTTTGTCTATGACACATAAAGCGCTTCTTTAAAGACGAGTCCATAACTATACAACTACAAACAAAACTACTCATATTTAATGCAATTTCAAGGGCTATACTACTCAATGTAAAAAATACATAAAAGGATAATTAGAAATAAAAATGTAAAAAAAGTTCTATATAACATCTATGATAAACAATAGATGATTTTAATTGTAAAAGGGGCCTATATAGTTCAGAAAATGAATAGATGTTTAACCTTTTAACCTTAAAATCCAGGAAAGTGAAATTCTGACCCAATTTCCCAATCATACAAAAAAGTTTCATCTAAGTGAACATTCATTAACTTTTATATACCGAAAATAATTTCACTAATAATTTATTGTTTAAATAATCGATACATACTAGTAGTCATTATTTATCAGTTATTGTAAAAAAATGTTAAAACATTGTATGCATGATGATTTTCGATTTAATACTTACTGCAGATTTTCGTCCTGTGCTCATTTCAGGATCCACTGGACCTGTGGTACTGGCAAAAGCCGTTACAGGTCTCGCAGTAGACTTTGCTAAAGAGGCACAAGCCTGTCCTCCTGGTCTGTTACATTCAAACAAATCAGTAGTGGACTTCTTGAATACATAATTAGCGTCATTTCTAACATCCTGAGCAACCGTAATTAAGGCACTCTCATCTTTAATCTTTACTGGCGCAGATTTACGATCATTTTGAATATCGCGCCAACTTTTGAAATGGATCTTTTGTCGTGCCGACTTAACCTCTCCTTGATACTTTGTCCACGAGGTCACATCATCAAAGTGCATTAGTTTAATCATTTCCCGGACGTGGTCCTTATGTTGATGTTTTCGTAGAGCTTGTCGACCTTGCCATTCATAGTAGCTAACTGGTCGCATGAATGCGTCTTTCTTTTGAATATCAGCGCCTTGTTCAATAAGGTATTCAGCTATCTCAGTCTTTGAGGCCATCCAAGCTTGCATTAAGGGAGTGATTCCCTCACGATTGGGATGGTCAATTGTCATGGAGAAACTGATTAACTTTTCGGTGAGGATTTTGGTTACTGTAATATTTCCAGAACGGGCAGCATAATGAAGTGGGGTGTTTCCAAATCTACAAAAGACAGACAAAAAACATAAGTTAATAAGTTAATCTAAGTTAAGTTCGTCACTTATAAGTGATCGTAAGCTTCCAAAGACACTTTATCAATTACTTAAAACTTTAAATATATGTAATATTCATTTGCAATGTGCCAAACATCATTTAAATAAAGTCACAAAATTTAATGATGATTTATGGATAAAAACTGTTATTAAAAATGTATACTTACTTATCAGCTTGATTGAGATCAAAATCGATTGCCTTGAGGTAAATATTTAGTAGGTGATCACATTCATAAATACACGCATAGTGGAAGGCATTGAGTCCGCACTTGTCCTGTAGGCCGACCTGTCCTCCCTTTTCCAGCAGTGTCTGGCTCACACTGCACGCCCATCGTCGGTCCCTTAACAGTGCGCAAAGGATCAACGGTGTACGGGAGTCGGCCACACGCTCGTTAGGATGGTGTCCCAGTTCTAGTAGGTATCGGACCTGAGCCACGTGACCGTTGAGAATTGCCTGACCTGGGCTATCTGCTGGAGAAATTGGGAGGGAGGGCATTACGATTCCTGAAAAGGGAATAAAGGATAAAGTAATATTAGAGGGTTGTATTATTATTATATTATAATATTGGTCATGGTTTTAATTTACTATATCAAACGTAAGCAATGAATGTGTTTTAATTAATTAATTTAATTCACATCGGAGATATTGTATAAATTTAAAAAGGGAATTATATTATAAGTATTTCGATATTTTAGGCATTCACAAAAATTCACAAAAAAATCCTCGTACGAACGGACAGTATAGATAATTGAAAAATCTTATTTTTATTATTACAATATATTTAACATTATGCTGCAGACCTGTTAAGATTATAAATGTATAATCTACTGGCAATAGTCACAATTATCAACAACAATCGATATTGACTTCAACAACATTAGAAAATATATAATGAAATATTTTTTCCAAAAGCCTGTATTATATGTATATATATATAATAGAGCATGCATTGCATAGTAACACTTAAATTCTATATAACTTAATACTGTTCATCTAGGTATATAACACTTCTAATGAAAGTTTAATGAAAAACACTTTAAATGACTCTCATTTCAATTTGAAAAGGCCGATTTCAATGATTTTGCACCAAAAAATGTGCATTTTTTACAAAGTTAAAACAACCTGAAAATGTAAAAGATTTGAGTGTCGACTCTACACTCCACTAGTTTCTTATAATTCAATAAAAAAAATTAATTTACTATCAAGCCTGATTTTCCAATTAGCATGCTATTTCTTTAATAAGGTTGTCGCCCACTATGTTTTTTGCATTGTTTTATGTGGTATTCTGTCTTTACAAACCTTTTCAATATCAATAGATGTAGATGGTAGGTATATGAAACGCGATAAATGAATTCATGATAAATTGAAAATGAAACAATTCAAATTTAATAAACAATAAATAATAAAACAAGTCGACACAATTTTATTACGTTTGAATTCTACTTTTTGAAGATTACTTTTAATTCACTGCCACAATTTATAAATATTTCAATATTTAATGGTTCAACGACATTTGGGGTGCCCGCAACCTGAAGGTCATATTCATTATTGTGTAAATCTGGAACAGATTGATCAAGTGAACTGAAATTTCGAGACTTTTCCTATTTTATTAGTAAGTATCCCTATTCCAAATATCAGGTTGATCCGTGATCAAGACATTTCGGAATTAGAACTAAAAACCTATTAGCGGACGTTTGGGGTTAAAACCACCCCAGTGTTGCATAAGGCGAATGCTTGTGTTTTTCTCTCCCATTATCCTTCTCTTGTCAACGTTTTGAATGATATTTTAGGAAGACGACTGAACGAGTACGAAAAGACACTCAACACTTCTACAATAGCGAATGAAAAATTTTACGATGTCCTTTTGGGACAAAGGATTGAATGCAGATAACCATTTCAGCTCATTCGCCCTATATGGAAACCAACTAGCAACTAATGAGTAGCCAGAAACAGTCAAGTTTTCATTATTTTTTGATATCTATATAACTATTTATTTTTTAAGATAATGAAAGTTTATTCAATCTAATTTAAAAAATATATAACAAAACTTTGGTTTACGTATCTATAAATAATTTTACTCTCTATATGTTGAATATACATTTTAGAGTTATACGTCTAGAGATTCTGACCACTTATATTTAATATATGATATTCTCGATAAATTAAGTACCTGCACGCATTATTATTATAATTGTACATAACTTTCTATTCTTCTAGGGTTTTTGTGCAAAAGTATCTATTTTATATTGATTCAGTAACCATAAATAATAAATAGTCAAATTTGGTAATACTTTTTTGTTAAATTTCGCATGTATTAAAAATATAAAAAAGAATAAGAAATATAAATAAATTCACGAACTAATAGTCAATAGATTTTTTAATTTAATAAAGGAATTGAATGTATATTTTTCACAAATTTTCAAATAATTATTTGGATAATTTATACAATTTGTGTAATTATTAAAATATATAAAGTCTTACCTTTTTAGGAATACTCGGTGTTGTTTGTCACTTGAGTCAGGCTATAAAGATAAAAATTGTAAAATGGGAAATCGCACAGAATATTTCTTTGCAGTATGATTTGTTTATTATTGTGTCTGATATGATTAAAATTGTCAATGGTTCTCAAGTTTCGCCATTTTTCTAGCTTTTCCTGACTACCACTATAAACATAATTATCTCCAGGAAGAATATTATAATGAGTAGTCTGTTGTAGGTGATCTCTGTTTTATCCACCAGTACAACGTAATATAAACCAACTGTTTTCCTCTGTACCACTAGCAGCCAAAATAATAAAGGTTTTAACCGTAGATTGGTTCAATAGTAGGTACTATTCTCAAATGATCAATAATTTACTTTAGATGCATTCAACTCAGAGATTACTAAAATTGAAACGGGTGCCAATAAAGATTGATAAGTACTTAATAGAGGATTTTTAAAAGTCACGCTGCTAGAAATGTCGCTTAGATACAGTATTCTGTCTTCTATGCACTATATTCAGTTAACTATTAAATTGTCTTCAGGAATTATAATTAGTACCTTATACTTAAAACGGTGTTCAGAGAACCGTGACACTCAATTAATTTTCTAAAATTGAAATGGCTCAGTAAGCACCATTATTTTAGATGTCGAAAATAGTTAACTAATTACATATTGTATCTGCAATCCGCTATTATATACCATTAGTTAAATTATATTAGCTACACATAATTTGCATATATCAATATTATTTAACCCTATCCATAACCAGGTATTTAACGCATTCAAGAACCAAAGGTTAGCCTCTATTGTTTTGAACTTATAACTGTATTTTTGTTTTGTTTTGAAATTTGGCTTTAAAATCAAGATGCTTTACAGATGATTATAATAAAAAATTATATATATTTGCATAATTGCCTTTACAATTTGGAAATACATACCGGAGGTCCCAAAACGAACACCCTCAAAAATTAGAAATTACATATCTATCAAAAAATCATTTTGAATTAAAGAACTTAAGAATTCCAATAGCTAAGTATGTTAAATCATAGAAAAATAAAAAATTAATTAATAGATAGCATAGTTTAAAAAATGATTAAAGTGTGGTTTGGGGGTTCGTTATGGGACATCCAGTATAGTAAAATGGAAATTATTTTTTTCGTTATTTAATTATTTTTTCTGATTTAATAAGTAATAAAAACTTAAAGCACTATAACTGGATATATATATTTTGTTTTTCTACTTAGATTAAAAAAGACTTCATCATAGAAATAGGTTTTAACAAACTATAAAAGGGCAGGGGGGTGAGGGGATGAGGAGGGGGAGGAGATGGGGGGGAGGGGGTGGGAGGAGGAGTGGAGGGAGGTGAGGGGGGAGGGGGTGGAGGGAGGGGGTAGGCGGAGGGGGTGGGGGGGGGGGGGAGCGGTT
>JAUZNC010043657.1:26260-55608 GCA_034780395.1 Vannuccia rotundouncinata | reverse complement strand
AATTGTAGAAATATTAAAAATGTCTTGATTTGTGTTGGTAAATCTCTGGAATTGTGTAAAATAGGTAGTATATGTGTTTATCGTTAAAGTATTTCAAATATTTAGTATTTTATAAAAAATAATTGTTTCCAGTGTTTATGCTAATTGCTTTTAATTGTCACCATTAAACATTACACACTATAATATTTAATAATATAATAAAAATTGTAAACGGATAGAAAGAAAAAAGGTTCAACTTTTTGCTTCAACTTCAACTAAATTCACGATTTAACCAAGATCATATTGTGAAAATGTTATCTAAACAAGTATATTTCTATCTCGATAGATTTAGAATAACAATCCCTTTAGGAAAGCAATTTTAAAAGATTTCTATATAACTGTATAACTTTTTTATAGTAAGAAAAATCCTATACTATATATATATATATAGTTTGGTGATTATAATTTACTAAAAAAATCTTCCTTTTACCTCTTGTCAATTTGTAACTACACTTATTATCTTTCGGTTCATTTCTCTGACATCGTTGTGTCAATTTAACATAACATTACAATTGAAATAGAATGTTCAGATAACAAAATATATCCTAATTGCTTAAAAGGTATATTGAGAAAAAGAAATATCTTCTTTCGTAGATTTAGAATTTAGTTAGATAATATAATAAATATATTTCTTATAAATTTATGCTCTAAAATTAAATTTTTATAGTTAATTAATTATATTTTTTTTATTAATTACAGAATTATAATTTAGAAAACTATATTATTGTGAAAATCAGCTGTTATATCTTATATAAATTGCATCACTACAAGAAGCTAGGTACCCAGTGTTCATAAAGAAAAATAACTAATATATACAATTAATTGCGTCATAAATTTTAAAAGTCAGCTAGCTGTACACAGCTCGTATTCAGGCAGACGGGCATTAGGCCAGCGACCAATGAAATTCTTTGAATTGATTTTGTTGTGTAATTTACCTAAGTTTTCTGAGCATTACTCGTTAGCATGAAATGTCGTTTATAATGAGAGTACACACTTGTGCACGTCATTCTGGTTGGCGTCTACCTTTGTTTTGGTGTTTTAGCTCAATGGCTTCCGATTCTTTTAACACTTCTGATGTGAGTACAAATAATCACGCTTTAAATGTTTTTATTATTAACTTAATTTGTATTAAATATTTTATTAATATTTTTTTAGAAACAGTTTAGGGAGAACATTAATTTTATCAAGGATCTGTTTTACCCAAATCTTACATCCAACTCTTCTCCCAATCAAATGGACGTTCTTTCCAACTGGCCAACACAACCCAACACATCAAACGAAATGAGGAGTACCCCTGGAAACAGCGCTTTACAAACGCTTACTATGCTCGCCAACAGAGAATCTGGGATGACTCCAACACCAACTAATGGTAAGAACTGTGAACAATTCAACTTCATAAATATATACATATTTGGGAAAGATTATTTGTAGATGTTCAAAAAAGAAATCATGAAATAAATTATGTATTATATATATGTATCGCTTTATTTGAATCTTTAAAAAAATGTTGTTTAAATGTTACAGATAATTCAAATAGTTATCGATCGCCAAAGGTTGATATAAATACTCCCAAAACAGCTCTGTTGGGCCGCGGAGGTCAGCAGCATTCCACTCCGGCGCCGAACATCACTCCAAGTCACCAATTAAGTCCCGGAGACTCAAGTGGAATTAGCACAGGAACCGACGCCTCCGATGGGTCCTTCAGATCTTCTGGAAGTCATCGTTGGCCCACTAGTTTCTCCTCCATACCTGCGTCAACATCTCCAATCCAAATGGGGGCTCAGAGTAAATCACTACAGTCTCCGACAAGTGGCATAAATAACAATTTAATTGATCCCCTGCTTCTCAATTCGTTATCATCGAACGAACGGTCAATTGCAGAAAATAAATCTCTTCATAGATTCCCCGATGTAAGTTCTGTTCCTGCAAGCAACGCTAGTCTCAAGGATCATCTACAACAGCTGCTATCTTCCTCGACAACTCCAGTCACTTTGTCGACAGTGAGTCCACAGCAGATCTCGGATACTCTGACCGAGCAACAGATGAATGAAATGTTGATGACAATGCTTTATAATTCTTATCTTGGAGGAACTGCTGATACCGCGAATACTTACTCTCAGCACAGCGCTGGTAAGAATATTTAAGTTCAAATCATAATGACAATTATTTATTTTCAATTCTTTAATTTTGATTTTCAGATGATTTAAGACAGCTTTATCAGCAAGAGCTACTTCTCCGTTACCTAAGTAACCCGCTGGCAGCCGGTGGTGGATCAACAAGTCTTTCTGGTTTAATTCCAAATCTTTCGCCTCTCTTAAACACACCTGACATATCTTTAAACAATTTTGGAATGGGAGGTTCCGGTCTGTCCTTGTCGAATACCAGTCCAGCGGCCAATGCATCTGCTCTTAATATGTCCAATTTTTCCGACACAAATAACCTCTTATCTCCCACTGGACTCGGAACAAATCTTCCCCCCGCTGGTGCAAATTCCGAGTTCATGGACGACGTCAACGCGATGTCTGGCTTTTACCGACGAATGATTGGACCCATGATGGGCGAAATTGAAAAGGCGGCGTGTCAATATCGAAATTCAGCCAGTAAGTCCAACTTTTGTTGAATTTTTGCAATACATAATTTAATATTTGTATAATCATAAAAATATACAATACAATTAATACAAAATTTTTAAACTTTGATAAAATTAACAGCTAATAAACTGCAAATACAAATTATCTTAATTAAACTTAATTAAACTTTTAATACTGAATAATATTAAAACTATTCCATATCTTTATATATTATTTCAGATAGTGTTTCCCAAAAGTGCGAAGTGCCTTTTAACTGGACTGGGAAGTTACCGGCTAGAGTCTACAAGAACTCTGGCTTCTCCAGAAAGGTGTTCCTCGGTGGTGTACCTTGGGACAGCACATCAGATGATCTTGTCGCTGCATTCAACTGTTTCGGAGCTGTATCGGTAATGTGGCCGCAAAAGGAGGGCTCTACTGTTTCTACTCACAACCCTTCCAAACCAAAAGGTATTAAAACTAAAAACTAAATTCAAAAATTTTAATTAATATTTGTAAATATTTTATTATAATAAACTAAAATATATGATACAATATATTGTTTTGACCATTTCTATAAATTTATCTGATGTAGCAGAGAGCTACATAATAATATAATGTACGATACAATTACTAATACGAAATGTAAATAATAATAAAAGTAAAATAAAATGTCAAAATTTTTATAATAACGAACTTTTCTTATAAAATTTAATTTGGTTTGTTCTTGTTTTTATTATGTTAATTTATCTTCCATTATTAGTATAGGCATTTTGTGTTAATAATTGTACTGTATATTATTTACATTATAAAATAATATGCATTTCATTAATTCCATTTTCAATTTACTCAAACTTTACTTAAACGTCTGTTATAAAACCTCATGATTTATTTTACTTTTACTCGGCCACAAACTGTACAACTATTATGTTTGAAATTTTTTTAAATATATTTTAATCGGTAAATGTCTAAATGTCTAAATTTAAAACTTCTTTTTCATTCTGTTTTGCAATAAAATCTTTATCTCTCGGTGCAGACAAATACATGTTTGTGACACTATTATATGATAGGAATTATCTCTCTTATTTGCACTCCATAAATATATTGTGAACTTCGTTCTCTCTAAGTGCATAAAATCTTTGTAATTTTCCAGTAGTCAGTGAGCTGTTGTTAGTTCGCTCGTGCCTTGGAATGTTCCTTAACTTCTCTGAATATTTTGTCGCAAATATGTTTGTTTCTTAAACAGTGTTTAAATTTATTTTTTCTGATAGCACTAATTCGTGTCTATTTTAAAGTTTTTCCCTACATTTTTAAATTACAGAAAGTTAAATATAAAATAGAACTTAATTTTACAATATTTTATAAAAAATTTGAAATAGAATTGAATTCATGATATTATAACTTTATTGATTTTACACTAGGTATCAATATAATGTCTAAATTATAATATACAATACTTGTACATTTTCAGGTTACTGTTATCTCATCTTTGAGAACGAAAACTCAGTTCGACTTCTGCTCAATACATGCGCCCGTGACTCAAACGGTGGGGACTACTTTAAGATTGCCAGCCCCAAATTCCGCTCCAAGGATGTGCAGGTGATTCCGTGGGTCATTAACGACAGTCAGTTTAATAAACTTGGATCTCATAGACCCGATATGAAGCGAACTGTGTTTATCGGCGCTCTTCATGGAATGATAACAGCTGAAGCTTTGGCCACAATTATGGATGATTTATTTGGCAATGTGGCTTTCTGTGCATTGGATACAGACAAATATAAATATCCAATAGGTGAGTCCTTAGATAAGAGTATTTCAATTTTGTATTCTATCAACTTCAATAAAATGGAATCATTCTTTACTTTCAGGGTCAGGTCGGGTAGCTTTCTCCAATCAGAAAAGCTATGTGAGAGCTGTGACTGCAAATTTCGTCGATGTCAGAACTGCAAAGTTTGCAAAAACTGTAAGCAATCGATATTTTTATTTTTAACGTCGCATTACTCTTTGTTTGAAAAATTCCACACTATTCTCTCTTATTTCAGATCCAAATTGACCCGTATTTGGAGGACAACATGTGTAACAATTGTTTCGCCCACGCTGGGGTCTACTTCTGTCGGGCTTTTGAGTGCTTCCGATATTTCTGTCCAGCATGCTGGCATGTCTGGCACAACAGCGCCGAAGGCCTCTACAATCATAAGCCACTGAGACGTACGTTCAAAGCCGCTGCTCAAAATAACTGAAGAAATGAGTGTTTTTAGTGTACTTTCATCCCTTTATCCATTCTATTTTTGATTGTTCTTAACTGTTCTAATTGTTGCTTTAATGGCTGGACTGCCTCCGCTTCTATTTATTTCATTCTTAGCTATTACGCAGAACTTTTAAAAGCTGCCTTTAACCGTCATTTACCCAACCCCCCTCCCTAACAAAGGTCAATTACTCCTTAATAGTGATGGCAAGATAGTTGATTTCAATGTAACCATGCCACGCTTCTTAATATTTATCCTTTGATTGAACTCTTATCGATTTTTTGACGATCTGATTGCATGAGTTGCACCCCAATGTTCTTATGTTTTGTTTGACTGATCTTATTCGTGATAAAGTCTTAATTGGTATTAATCGTTAAACTATTGTTATTTTCTAATGTTATCACTTTGTTGATGCAGTATGTTATTAAAATTTTCGTTATTTATGGTTTATTTCGCATCTATATATTTATATTTTTGTGCTGTATCGAAAAGTTATTTTGTTTCATAATATACATGCATAATCTTTACATTTTGTTATTTTTATTAGAACTAATCATAATTTTGTATTAATTAATTAACTATGAGAATCTTAAGCTAATAAATTTTCTGATCATTGTTTTTAAATAATTCTGAAAAATAATTTTAAATTCAAATTATTTGAGTAATAGTTAATACAATTGTGATTTAAAATTATTTTAAACAAAAAAATTATTATATTTAAAATACAGAGGAAATATAAAATTAATTTTATTCTCTGATGAATCAATTTAATTTCTCAAACTTTTTAATTTTGTATATTTGTTTGTTAGTATTCATAGACTCATTGACCAAATATGCAAATATCAGATTTTTTGGGTATATATATTTCACAAAAAGATATTAGACTATCTTGTCTTTAAAGTCCATAAAATCCGAAATTATAAATAACTTTAAAATTAATTTTGACTTTTCCATCCTAACTAATTTATAAATAAATGTAAAAGTTGAAAATATAGTTAGTATTTCATCCGATTTTATTTTTTAACTGAGATATTGAAATATACGTAACGAAAATCATATTGTGGTTGGCATATAACATTTCAAGAAAACATTTTCTCTTCTTTGAAGTAAGAATAAGTTCTCACGAAGAAAAGAATCGATGACTACTGGACCGTGCTTATCCCGAATATGGTGTTAAATGAGATAAAGCACGAAGCTATAAGATGCGCAATTCTTCTTCAAAACTGGTGATTTTTGCTAACCCCTAATATTTTTATTTATAGATTTAATTTGTCACATGTTTCCGATATTGCAACAGTATTGTCTTAATTAGCAGGGAAGATAAATTTTTTCCTCTTATCAAGAAATTTTTTGTTATTTTTACGCATGTCATTAAACCAGTTATAAAAATGATTTATTATAAAAAACAGTGTTGTTTTGACGTTAATATAAATCGATGATAATAATTTTCTGAAGAATATTTATTAATCAAATGTTAATAATATTACAATGTGCCGTTTTCAAAACTATTTGTGAGCATAATAATTAATTAACTAATGTATCAGCTCAACACATTGAGTAAAGAAACACAAAGAAATTTTGCTTAGAAAAACTTAAAATCATTCTACAATCAAGTTTTTTTAAAGAGGTTAATTAATAATATAATTGGAGAGATCATTATCGTAGAATTATAATTTTATTATTGACAGGTTTTGATTGTTTATTTCTTAACTTTTAATAAACCCTAACTCGTTACTCTATAAGGGCTATTTCAACAATATTATAGCTAAGATGCATTGATTCCTGTAATTCAATCCACTGTTGTTACAATTGTATTTTATTAGTTTGTAGGTAGATGTATTTGTGTAAGTTTATACAGGGAGAGTTAAATTCATTTAATTAATTAACCTGAAAACCTTTCCTACTAGTCCTTGTTTTATAATTGCATAATAATTATCAATTTTATTTTAATATTAAATTAAAAAGTATTTTCGAATTGAAATATTACTTTTTTATAACTGTGATAAAATGCGTTTTAAACGTTTTTTATTTTTAAAATGAGCTATTTCTTTAATTTTAGGCCAATAAAGCAGATCTCTATTTTAAGACAGATCCCATTCAGGCGAAAACATCCTATATGGGATAACTTTCACTTATAATAACGATTTTTATGTATAGACATATTAAATAGAACTTAATTAAGAATGCTTTTTCCTTCTATAATTTTAAAACGTTTCTAAATTTAAAATTTTTATTATTTTGATTCTTGTATATTGAAATTACATTTCTTTTAGATAATAACAAATATTTATTCACAATTTTTATTTTTTTCCAAAATGCATAAAAATAGAATTAAGGAAATCAATCACATTTCATTAAAATCGTGTTAATAGCTTAACATTAATTTGAGGATTATCCTTTCATTCGAAACCCCTAGAGATTAATATGATCCATCGATATATTTTATTCGAACTATTTTTTTTAGATATCGTCTTTATTTTTCGGTTGTGTGTTTGCGAACGTCGTGAACAATCAGTCAGTTTATTCACTATAAATTATAGAATTGTCCCTTCTCGTCCTTGAATCCATTAAAGCCAACAGTATGTGAAGAAATCTCTAGGGAGAGACAGCTCTTATAATCTCAATTTAATTATGACAATAAATTGCAAACTTCACAAGCAAACTTATCTTTATTACCAAGCACGTTTTCATAAAAAGAAAATATTTCAAGCTATTTGGCTGAAATTAATGGTAAATATTTAATTTCATCAAAGAAAATGATTCTATCAATTTTGATAAAAAAATCGATTCAATTCTAGTAAAAAAAAAATATCCAACAACATTTTTTTATCAAATCGAGAAATTTTATTTAATCAAAACAATTTTATTTATACTTCTGCGAAAACTCATTCCATCATTGCTGCTTTTTCTTAGAAAAATCCCGAACAAATAACTGTAAACATGTATTCTCAAATCTTTAATTAGACTAAATCGAAATGGTGTCGATTGTTTTAGTTGATGAAATAATTTCACCTTTAAAATCTACTTTATACTGACTTAAGAATAAGATCATTTGAATTTTCAAAACTTTAAATGACTTAGAAAGAAACTTGAAATAATTATAATTATTTCTGTCACGCCTTATCAAAGGTTTGACAATACTTGTAAAGACAAAAACGTCACTTACTGGAATAAGGAATATATTCACGGAATATGTGAAGTGACGCGCCCCCAGTTCACGTAGCATCTGATCCGCTTTGTCCGGAGTTGTCAGTCGACTGACTGTCTTGTCTATAACAGAAAGAACCCTAAGACCGTGAGCCTGTAGCTGTGGGTCCTCCTGCATATCCACTTGGTTCTTCCCACGAAACATGGAGAACGAGTCTCGATAATCCTGATGCTGATCGAAGAGTCTGAAGATGAGGGAAGGAGGATCAAAAGGTGTTGAAAGCACTTTTTTATGATTATGCAGGATCCAATACCGAATAACTTCTGTCGAAAATAATGAAATATGTTTTTATTTTCAAAAATGGTTTACCTAAAACCTCCCATTTCAATATAATTTGCAAGATTTTTCTTAAAATTCATTTTAAATGATAGGTATCGATTGTATTTCGTATTTTTCCCAAAATGTTTACAAGTTCGAAGTAATAATTATACATCTCTAGTTTAATAACACAACATGTACGTGTTTTTAAACGTAATTTGAAAGTATTAAATTTCACGAATAACGAATTTATTTTATTGTATTCCAAAAATTATAGATATGCCTGAGAAACGGATTTCTCAAAGAATGTAATCTGGAGATGTTTTGCATATCAGATCCGATTTCTAATGAAATATATTTATTTTTTTTCTAGCTGAGAAACAAAACAATTCATTAAAGAGTGTATTCATTTTTTTTAATTAGTTTTTAGGAGAAACAACATTTATTAATCTAGTGAGGGATTAATATTTCTTAAATACAATGTAAAAAGCTAATGTTAATTTCCTTCGGAAATAAATAAACAGTATTTTTTGTCAAATTCTAAAACATTGATGCCTAATCTCGAATGGATAAGTAAACGAAGTTTATTTTACTTGAAATAATTTGCATCGCTACTTCTGAGGTGGACTATGGACTATACCCATATAGAGTATAGCTGTTACCGTTGATATAATTCAGGTTCTTACCTCCTTGTTATAATTAACTGAGCTGCAATGTATTTTTATTGAAAATATGTAAAGTTTTCTCTCAAGTTTTCGAAATAGTTAAAAAAAAATAATTGGCAAAATATAGTTTTAATAAATTTCTATTTACAATTTATATAAGTCAGCACTCATTATACAGTTTGGGAAGTGTAAAAAATAATGAGGTGGATTGCAATTAATCAGACATACTTTCGATCAAAAATATAACTATGAACATAACTATCAGTATAGCACGAATTAATATAACTTTACAAATAACATAAATCCACAAAATATCTTTATTTACTAAATAGAATCATTAATAAATATATAACTCGATAAATGTTATTATTTTTTTATAATTAAAAGTAAATTTCAAATAATTCAGCATTCTTGCCTTCTAGTGTTTGCTTCAATATTTTGAGAATAATAGTCATTTTTTAGTCATTCTCTATTCATTCTAAAGTCATTCTCTAGTAATTCTCTAGTCATTCTCTAGTAATTCTCTAGTCATTCTCTAGTCATTCTCTAGTCATTCTCTAGTCATTCTAAAGTCATTCTTTAGTCATTCTCTAGTCATTCTCTAGTCATTCTCTAGTCATTCTCTAGTCATTCTCTAGTCATTATCTAGTCATTCTCTAGTCATTCTTCAGTCATTCTCTAGTCATTATCTAGTCATTCTCTAGTCATTCTCTAGTCATTCTCTAGTCATTCTTCAGTCATTCTCTAGTCATTTTCTAGTCATTCTCTAGTCATTTTCTAGTCATTCTCTAGTCATTCTCTAGTCATTCTCTAGTCATTCTCTAGTCATTCTCTAGTCATTCTCAGGTCATTCTCTAGTCATTCTCTAGTCATTCTCTAGTCATTCTCTAGTCATTCTCTAGTCATTCTCTAGTCATTCTCTAGTCATTCTCAGGTCATTCTCTAGTCATTCTCTAGTCATTCTCTAGTCATTCTCTAGTCATTCTCTAGTCATTCTCTAGTCATCCACTAGTCATTCTCTAGTCATTCTCTAGTCACTCTCCGGTTATTCTTCAGTCATTCTCTAGTCATTCTCTAGTCATTTAAGAGTTTAGAGTGAAAATATAAACTAGAAGGGAGATTAAAGAAATTATAAAAAGATGAGAGAACAAAAATAGAAATATTCAAATATACATTTTTTTATTGATTTTAATGGAATGGATAACAAAAAATTGAGAATGATTGAAAGTTTTAGTGCACCCTATAAGTCATTTATGATTAAAATAATCTTTTTTATATCAAAAAGTTTTGTCTAATTAAGACAGCATCTCTTTATATTCTTAATTTCCGATTTCTGACAATCAAAACACATTTTCTAAAGGTGAGAATTGTATAGAGCTATTAACAATGTGCTCGTTGATTAATTCCTTCAACAGATTGCAAATATTGTTAAAATATTGTTACAAATATTGTTAAATAGCTATTCATGAAAACTCAAAGTTTAACCAAAATACACAAAATTTAACAAAACCATTATTTTATAATGAGGAATTTCTAACGGAACTTTTTTTTATGATTTCATAAATGTGTTTTATTTTTATTATTGAAAAGTTATCCAAAAATTTTTTTTAAATATTGTTTGAATGTTTTGTAATGTTTAAAACAATTTGAGAAGAGAAATGGAGGTTTTCATTACTACAATAATTTGAAATCATGTTAATAAAAAGGTTGTTTGCCGTCTATAATGTAGAGAATTGTCGGCTTATTCTATTCAAAGATTATCCATGCTCAAATAGACATTCATAAAAGTAATTTTAGCCATTGCCCATTTTGACACATTGTCATTTCTATTATGTGGATTAAAAGAAGATTTTGTCTGAGTAATCTAATGGCGCCATCTTGAAATTCTTGAAATATGTCTATTTTATATAATATTTATTACCGCATTCTATTTTAGAATGTTCACAATTGTATTGAGGTTCACAAAATATATTGATGATGACTGGAGAATGACTGGAGAATGACTAGAGAATGACTCTCCCTAGTAGTCTTTATTATTCTCTGAACTCAATTGAATCGACCTATAGTCTTTGCACGGTGGGTTGTAATATATTTGTAATAAGTTGGAGAATTATATTTAATTTAGATAGACAATCTAAAATATCTTTGACATTTACACGATTTGTGAAGTCATTTTGATTATCAAGAAATGTATCAATTTTATATAAGATACCAGTTTGGATTCGACTAAAGTTTGGCCCGGGGTGATTTATTGATTCCTAATGTAAAACTATTATTTTCAACAACAGCATAATATCAAATGTAGGTCGTTTTAATGGATATCAAAACAACAAATTCTTCACATTAACTTTATTCTATTTTAGAATATATTTTTAAGACATCCATAAATTCTAATCTTTAGATGCATTTACGAGTACATTTAATTAACATAATTACTGTCAGATAATCACAATTAATAAATGCCGAACTACATAAATGTTCTGTCGTCCATTGTACAACGTTGATAAAAAATAATAGTACAACTTAGGTATTTATCAGCTAACAAATATGCTCGCTATACGTGGAGAGGCACAACTTGAACATTTGCTTTCATTGTACGTATTTCTAAATAATTATTTCCGCGAAAAGCTTTCACGCTGAAAAAATTATTTAGAAACACATTCCTAACAAATATATATAATTAAAATTAATAGCACCAATCCTTTCCGCTGGATCTTCGCTTCTTTTGCACTCCCATTCTGATTTTGAGGTCACAGAAAACAGTTTTTCACTGTCTGAATACGTGTCTAGCCATTTCCTTTTAACTCAACATTTTTGAATAAGGCTTTAATGTAAATTATTACCTTTTAAGAAATGTTTGGTGAAATATCTGTCCTCACAAAGATTCATAAAGCAACCACATTTCATCATCTAGCAGTGGTTCACCTTCCTATTATCTGTCGTTAATGAGATTTCAAGTCACGGAAAAGGCCAATTTAGGTTAATAGCATGAATTTTAGCAAACACAAGAGCTTTCGTATGAATTGATTACTTTAAGTTTAAGAAATGTTTATTTTAATAACAATCTTTATAGTTGATTTTTTTCTCTTTCTGACTTCTGGTTGCTTTTGCGAAACGGAGCATTTCTAATAAATGTAATTCTTAATTTATGTATTTGCTGTCACTATTTAATGACTCTTAGAGATTATTTTCAGTCATCGTGAAATAACAATTCGTTTCTAAGTGGAAAAAAATGGAATTGTGTTTTTTCTTTAATGAATTATATGAAATATAATCTCGTCAATAATAAAATATGATAATATCAAAAAAAAGTACTTTTTTAGATAATTACTTGAAAAATGGAATTTTCCGTATTTAAATAAATTATTCCTTCAGTTGATTTACAAATACAATTTATTACGAACATCTCAAAACAATATAAATATAAAATTATCATAAAAAAGCAATTTATTAAAAGTTTTTCTTAATTACTAAAATTCATTTTTAATTTTGTAAAGATATTTTTTGTATTGACTTACTTGTTGAAATTCAGAAAAAATTAAAATATCTTAAAATTCATTTTTATTTTTAATGAAAAGCATAGAACTTTAAAAAATTAGTTTTCCATTGAATAAATCGTTTTGCATAATAAAAAAAATAGTTTCTTCATTAATAGAAAACTTAGAATAATTTTAGTTTAAGAATAATTACAATATTTTTGTGAATTAACAACCATTTTTGACAGAAGAAAGAAAATAAATATATTAATCTCATCGGCATAAAGTTTGTTCTTTAATTTATCCATTAAAAATTCATGAACCGATACCCAAATATGGAGGTCTCCTGAACGTGTAAACATGAGAGAAAGTCAATATCTATTCGGAAAACAAGTTTAAATTTCTGCGATCAATAACGATCATTCTAAAGAATTGGAAGTATCATACAAAACCGTACAGTTGTAAATGTAAATTAATATACAGTATTTTAAAAATAGAAATACGATTTTTTAATTGACAAATTATATTCAAATAATCTTAAAACTAAAATATGGCAAATATATGCAGTTCAAACAGGATTGAAAATATTTCTGTCTGAAACTTTTTGTGACCTATTTTAATTAAGGATAATTTTGTTTTGTTTGTTTGTTAATTTTGATATGAAAACGCGAAATACAATACTTAATTTTTTGTTTTTCAAAACTGTCTAAACTTTTAATGTTTCGACATGTGATGTGTCTATCTTATAGATATTGTCATCTTTCAGTTACAGTCATTATCTAATGTATTGTACAGCTTCAGCTGTGTGTTTTAATCCGATAGCAGTTATATTTATTTAATTTTCTATCCGTTGTACTTTTATTTATCTTTTAAAACAATATTATTCGCTGTCAGGAACTGTAATATAATATCGTGAACTATGAACAATTGTTTACTGTAAAAACAGGCAAGTTGTCATGAAATCTGTTGTTAGGCAAATAATCGCATCAATTAATCGAAAAAATAAAACACTTAACCCACAAGCATTTTGTTATTAACTCCGTCACACAATGCTATCATTTTAGTCATCAATTTTATAAGAAAATAACTTTATTTATTTACAATATTTAGAATTGCTTTAAAAATAGTATATTATCTGTATCATAAAAATATTTTATCAATTAAATGTGGTTTGGGTTCACTGTACAGTTTTATTTATAGTTCACAGTATCGATGTTTCATTTATTATTTATTTAACTTAAAGAAAAATAAAAAAATAATTTATTTATAAATCATGATTTGTAAACTAAAGTATAACTCTTATATCATAAATAAAACAAAGAAAAACGAAGTAAACACTGAAATTAATGTAAATAATAACTCCAGACAGATAAATGTGTTTCATTTACAAAATACTTTAAGTTAATACTGTACTAAAAGAATGTCAATATTATAAATAATATAACTGTATAGAGAGAACAAAAAAGATTGACATTGGTGTAAGTTGCAACTTTAGTTACAGAAAGATATTACAACACGAATTAAATATTAAATCATTCTGTCGTTAATGTCTCAATTTCCTCTCAGAATTAATTTGTATAATTTACTTTCAACGATTTTTAGTTTTAATCCAATTTCTAGTTCATAAAATTCGTATTTCAATTAAGTAAATTTATCTCAGTGAGAAAAGGAATTTTTCAATTTCTTCAATATTGTTCACATTTAATTAATTCAAGAATTAGGATCTCAACAGTGACTTACTCAACTTTGTATTCAATAAACTAGAATTATAGTTTTTCTCAGAACACAGATTTCAAACAATGTTCTTTGAATGTTCATGTTCAAGGGCAAATATTCCCTTCCGTGGGAACATCCTTATATCCCAACTTACAACACTCCACATTTGTACGTGTCACAATAGATTACCTTCTCTGGAATAATCCATATTACTACAGATGCTACCTCCTACGATATAATTACCATCGTGCAAAATAAGAACGTTCTGCGAAAATAAAATGTTTACAGTATTTCTCTACTCCTCAATCCACAAAGCACCCCGTAATTCTAGATCTCTGTAAATAAATAAGCCTGTGTTTTGAAAGCATAATCTATTTTAATACATCGCACTATATACAAACATTATTTAGAACTATCTATAAGTCCAATGTCGTGCCCTAAACGCGAACTATTTGCATTAACAACACTTATAAAAAAAGCATCTATATAAAATTGCAAAAGCAAAACAAGCGGCATGAGCTGATATTGGGATATTTTATATAATTCAACAGCTCGAATTATTCTCTTGTTTTTATTATTTCACACTTTCATACAGAACCGCCTTTAGGATATCATGGACAACCGACATAGCTCCATAATACATCTCCCATTTGACATGCTCCTCCTGTTCAAACATATTTTTTATTTCTCCTCGTCTTAAACAACATCACGAGTCTGACTTATATGACGAGATAAAAAATAAAATTCAGACATTCTAATTAATTTATGTTCTCTAATAAATATAAAATTATATATGTTGACTGTAATTTAATATGGGGTTAAATTATCCATTTGTACTTTCAACTACAGAGTTATAGAGTTGGGGAGTATTATTACAACCGCTTATTCTACTTATAAATTGTAGAATTTGGGCATTCAGTATAGATGTAAATCTGTTCCGCATACTCTGGTTGTCATGGAGCCACGAGAGTATTACCTGGTGACCAGGGGATGGACTTTTAGCTGGGTTTTCGGTGAAGTAATTGACAGTTAGCTATTGTTCAGAAGAAAAAATTAGTTCTGCTAATTTGTATTATAAAATATAAATAGATTCAGCATCAATAATAATATTAAGCAGAAGAGTTGAAGTTGAATTGGGCGAACGGAAGATATTAATATAAAAATAAATAATGAGAGGTCGGCAAAGATCACCGATTTATGTTTGACGATAATTTCAGTTTCTTATGTTTTAGTTCTCGTATACAATTTATTAATTATTTGCGTATTTAAGTTATGAATCAAACATTCTTTTCGTGTACTGAATACTTTATCTAAAATAGTATTTAAAAGTCTGCAAATTTTTATATGCTCTATTGTATAATTACATCGAAGGAATATGATTTGGTTTCATCAGAAAATGCTTTATATTGAGCAAAATAAACAACATTTTTTGAATATCAAGTTACATAACTTTTTCGATTATTTTTACAATGTTTCAATCAAAATAAATGACAATATTGTCCATAATAAGTTCAATTTCACCCGTTTTTAACAAATATATGTTTGAAAAGTCATACTTAACCATATTAGCAACATCACAGTAAATTTTCATAAAAATATATAATGAAATGATTATTTTACTCGCTAATAATGAGTTTTTGAGGAACAGAACAGAATGAATAGAACTACAATTATTGAAAAGAAACAAATATTCTCATCATGAACAAATTTTTACAAAAAAGGAAAGTTCAGTGATTATTGAACTTTTTGAAACACTATGATCAATTAATTCCGTTAATCTTTCATAAATAATTATATAGGTATATACAACCCACAGAATTAGAATGTTGTATTTATATTTATAATCTATAAATAGACATTAATTCTGTGATACAACCATGCTCAAAGTTTTTTTTAATTTGTTTGACATGCATTATTCTCTTATTTTGCTCAATAATTGTATCGCGTCACAAAAAATAACAAGATTATAAGTATGATATCCCTAATAACTCTTTTCATATTCACATAAGTGAATTAATTCAGATTTAATGGTTTAAAACTAATTTGTGAATCCTTAAAAAGAAGAAAACTGATTCAATTTAAGGATTCTTATTAAATTAACATTCAAACAATTATTCTGCGTTTCATTTTAGTTGGTATGTTTCAATTAATTTATTTTTAGCAAATGTTTTAAATTGAGAAATCATTATTTTTGTGTTGAGCATTAATCAAATAAAATTGTGGTTTCCAATTGTTTTCGATTTTGCTTTTCTTTTTGATTTTATAAAAAGATTTCATGCAACAATTTTTCTCTCATTATATTAAATAAAATATCTATAATCTATATAATCTATATCTATATCTATATCTATAATATCTAAATATCATTAATGAATTTCCAACGCAAAGGTGCAATAAAGTCGTTTTCCTTGACTATTTGAGAATAAAATAGAAAACTTAAAATGCAATGATTGATTTCCAGTTTATAAAGTGAGCGAGCAATATGTTTTCCTCACTGTTTTATCTTCTCATAGAAATGGATTTTGCTCACATCAATAAAGAAGACCAAGGCAGAACAAAGGTTCAAGCTTGCTGTCGTATTTAGAATACCTTTTTTGAATGTGAAAAACAAAATTTCTCGAACAGGCTATTTTAAGAAAATCATCAGGAAACAACATACTAGCTATATAGTGTCGAAATATTTGTGGAGATATATTTCCTTGATCGAATATTGCAATATTCCGTCGCGTATAAATTGGCAAACTGATTCAATACTGTATGCTAGGCAATGCTCAACTTTAACAAAATTATATTATTTTCTATATTTAGAAAGGTTTGTACTTTAGATGGATGATAAACTTTGTTTATTATTTTGTTAGCTAGTAAATCAGGATGGAATGTGAATCTAATGTCTTAGAACCATAAAGAAAGACATTTCCCATCCGTTAATTAATAGCGGCCGAAAGGGTTCAGCCATAAACGGTCGAGCTAATTAAACTCGTTAAGGTCGTCCTATAAAAGGGTTGTCGTACTGACCCCAAAATTCGGAAAAGATGACACCTAATTTTCCTACATGGGCATGCTTAATATTTAAACTGATTGTAAAATTAAGAATTAAAGTATTTTTAAAATGTTTAAACGTATTTTGGCAGAATGTGTTATGCTTATTAGTTTTAATATTAACAGAATTGCAATTTGAGAAGATTGGTTAAAAATTACATAACTATTTGATGTACTTGTAAATAAATGTTTTCCTAATTATGTTAATAATCTAAGTAAAATAAATATTTTATTTTTCAAAAAACTTTAATTGGAATTCGATAAAAAATAATTTGAACGAAATTCTTTTAAATAAATGTGGACAATTTAAAACTTGGAGTTTGTTGTTGCGTTAATTGTGAGAGACCTTAGCCAGACTTTAATGATCCCGGCATGAACTTACTCAAGAAACAGAACCACTCCAACCTGTTCAATGTTGACTTTGAGAATACCCCAAGTCTTCCGAACCAGCACCATCTGTTCTGGTGTAATCGTTCGAATATCCGTGACGTTATTGGCCTGGGCGATTATAGCATCGCGCTCCTTTCGTTTTGTGGGAGTTGAAGAGGTTGAATTACGCTCCGATTTAGGCGAAGATTCAGCAGAACCCATTTTTGAAACAATTCCTCGAAAAGTAATGTTAGCAAATGTTTATTATCGTATTTCCTTTAGCGACAGACTTTTAAAGAAGCAAATATTTTATCTTCCTCAAATGAGCTTACCATTCTTTTATTTCCGTCAAAGACAAAGCTGTACGTAGGTCAGGGGTGTGTGAATCGTAATTCCGCCAATCAAATGTTTTTTTAAAAGAAAACTATCCAATGAGAGACTGATTTAAAATATTTAGAAGCAAATAATAACTAATTTAAATTACACTGAGGAACGTGCATCCAGATACCCAGTTGTTATTTATAAATCACTAACTAATTAACTTTTCTAAACTGAAACTTTCTTGTTAGCTAGTAACATAATTTTGGAGGAATGGTTTTCAATTACTAATATAATTTTTTTAACAGGGGATTAAAATAATGTCGCTAAATCGACTTAAAGTTTAGTTTAAAATTTCGCAACTATGCAAAACATTTTAAATGTAGAAAAATGAATTACTAGCTGAGCGATAATTATTTGACATCATTTTAAAATTTTTGAAAACTTTCTTTAAACGGTAAAATAAGCAAATAATACAAATAGAATATGTTTAGTTGTAAATTAGAGACGTGGAGCTTTTAATAAGCAGGAGCCACTCAACTTCACTGAACTCAAGCCAAATAAATGAAGGAAAGTCTTCCTCAGATTTCAAGTTGAGGTTGAAAGTTTTTATTTAATTCATTTATTCAATTCGTAGAAATCCAATAAATTAATATTAAATTATTTTACAAATTGTATATTTAAAGTTGTAATTTCAAGATGTGCAAATGTGTTTTTAGTATATAAATAAGGATTTAATTTAGTGTTTATTTCTGCGAGGTGAAATGGGGTTGACGACATGAAGAAAGGATATAAGCAGAGTGCCCAAGGCATTTGCAAACAAGAAATAGAGGAAGAAGATCTCGTGGTATATTTAGCATTCTGGATATCTTCTAATGCTGCAGAAATGAGATAATATTTAGTAATCTAATTGTTTTTAATAAAAACAGGAAGTTGCGCTTAGAGATGGAATTATTTTATAAGCGCTTTAAAAATACAGTTTTTATTATTATTGTTATTATTATTATAATCTATATTTTTGTTATTGTCGCCTCGATATAACAATTTTTTATATATTGTTTCAATTTAGATTGTTATTGTGTTGATTTATTGGACGAGTATTACATAGTGATTTGATCAATGTCATCTGCATGCTAGTTTAATTTATTCATGTTGAAATCAAACTAATTAAATAATTAATTATGTAATAGTTATAGCTCGCTCCCTTGCTGGAGTAATTGCAGACTTTGTAAGTGTAAGATAAGTAAATTGTTGAGCCTTACTCAAATAATTCATCGTCTACAATATTCTTCAGCATCGGAAAATTATTTCAGTTTTTTCAAAAAAAATCTTAGACAACATTAAATGGAACAATAATATGCAGAAAAAATTGTGATTAATGTCGGGGTGTCTCACATGTTTATCTAAAACTTGAAAAAAAAACTTATATGACGCCATTTTATTTCAGATTTTTATTAAAAATATGTCACAGTTAAATTTAAAACATTTAAAAAATCAATAATTCATGATGACGAAGACTTTTAGAATAATCAATAGTTCATGATGACGAAGACATTTTAGAATAATCAATAGTTCATGATGACGAAGACATTTTAGAATAATCAATAGTTCATGATGACGAAGACATTTAGAATAATCAATAATTCATGATGACGAAGACTTTTAGAATAATCAATAGTTCATGATGACGAAGACTTTTAGAATAATCAATAGTTCATGATGCCGAAGACTTTTAGAATAATCAATATTTAGGATGACGAGGACATATTTTTATAGTAAAACTTTTTTTTAATTCTGTTGGCAGTCAATTTAATTTTCTCGATAATTACAAAAATTGACAAAACAAAATAGTTTTGAATAGTACACAATACCAAATTTGATTAATAAAATATTATCAATTAATTATTTCTTAACATCATTAATGACAGCAATATATCTTAATAGAATAATATAGCTGTCCCATTTCAAATATTGATTTTATAGATCAGTTAATATTGTACACCGCAAAAACCTACAAACGTTATCATAATTGATCAAAAAAAACTATACTTAACCCTTATAGGGTTTCACATTAACGTCATTTATATATATTTGATCAAATGATAACAGCAATAAGTGATACCGAAAAATTGTGGAATTCTCTGATGAAACAAATATTTAATCAATCTTTCGTAGTCATTATAATAATATTCTCAGATATTATTTTGTAATTGTCGAAATATTTTAGAGAGAACTACAATTGAACTCAATGTGGATTATTAAATTGTAACTTATTTTGTTTTTATATTACAAAAATTAATAAAAGCGTAAATGTTATTAGGTAAAATATAGAATAAATTACTTTATGTAGTGCATAAATCAAAACGATATGTAATTAACGGAAAAAAACAAGAACTGGAAGATATATATTTGCTCATTTTTTATTTCATAAATTTGAAACATACTTTCCAATTTAATAATTTTTATTGTAACATAAATCCAACAATATTCTATAATGCATCAGATTGGGAAACAAAATATATGAACATTTGAAATGAAGTGAGAAAAAAACAAAATAGAATATCTAGATGAAAATCTAGTTTGTCGGAAAATTTACAATCGATAATATTATTCAATTAATGATTTTTGGTATATTTAAAATGTATAAATTTGTATTTCCAATCTATAGTAGGTAATGCTGTTGAGTATGATTGAAACGTATAAAGCATCAAAATAGAATTACGATTTATATATTATAAACAAAAAATTAAAAATAGTTGGAACTATAAATTATTTACAATGATATAATATAATTGCATCAGTAACAAAGTGGGTGACAATATCTACACATGTTTTCGTAAGTTTCAAATAGAATAATAGGTCGTAATAATGCAATAATTTACAAACTATAACACCAGTACATTTAGCAGAGCGATTTGAGATCACAAATTATAAATTGTTTTGTTTGTTATAAACTCAGCTTTCGTGTAAATTATAGTTTCATTTCTATAACTGATTATTTGTAAATGAAGGAAATATTATGAGGATTGACATTAATAATTGATTGAAAATTAAGTGATCCTAAAAGTAATTTTCATTTAATGTGAGCTCATTTTTCAAAAATTCTGAATTTCATTTTAATTATAAAATTGGGAGAAAAAATGGCGTCCGTACGTAATTAGTTCATGAAGTTTAAATGAAAAATGTGAACGATACAAGAAATATAAATAATATTTGACTACTGTACAAAAGTCTTCAAACTGATTCAACAGTTGATATATAACTAAAAGTAGGTTGATATATATACAATGAAAATAGGGTAAATTAGTTTAAAAAAACATGTATTCTAAAGAAATGGTTTTGAGTGTTAATCAAAATAAAAATAAACCAGAATGATCCAATTCACGAGTAGAAAAACACTTTAAATACGATTACGTAAAACATTAAAATGAGTCACCTTTTATCACTTTCAAATAAATTAAATTAAACAAATATCATTCGGATGTAAATCCTAAAAGTCTGGCTATTCCTGTTTATTAAATATATTAAATTAATCAGTTTGTTTAAATCTCCGTTGTCCCGGAAACGTATGCCTCTCTCGACTGCGCCATCGCCGCGGCAGCTGCTGCATTGCTATTGGCTGCCGCCGCCAGTATCGATTGATAGCTCACATAGCTGTACCGAGTAGCCGCTGATATCGGCCTGTGATTGGCTGGCGCGCCAGGGACTGACGTCACATCGCTCATCATGCTGCTGGTCATTGTGGCAGGCATGGCTTCGTCATTGGTGGTAGCAGGGGTACCCGTTAGCTGACTCGCTGCCATGGGAACCGTGTGTTGTCGACCGCCGCTAATGAGGGAGTGACGCGGACTGGCTGGGCCGCCGCTATGCGGAGAATTGTTTGAACTGCCCCCAGTGGGACAAGAATGATCAAGTAAGAGGGGCAGAGTTGTGGCAAGAAGGGCAAGCAGTCCACCGGCACAGGTGAGAACGAATGCCCAACCGATGTGACAGCGGCCTGTAGAGAAAAAGATTTTAGTAATAAATAGTCTTCGAAATTTCCTTTGTTAGCTTACCTAATGTAAAGGGTGTAACTTGACTGCCACATATTTGTATCACTTCGCTATTATTGCTCCAACCAAGTGGATAAAGAATACACGCTGTTATCGTCAGAAGACCTGGAATAAGATGATTTAAAAATAATTAGTTTTGTATTGTTTGTTATACTACTTTCGAACAATACCAGTAGTATAATAAAATATATAATATATATAGAGATAATTTCTCTTCAGAATTCAAATTATATTAAAATATAATATATAAATATATTTCCCATAAATAATGCAAAAATAATAATAATACAAAATATAAAACAGGTATTAAATTTTATTCGGAATTAAAATTATCATAAAATAAAACATTTTCCTTATAAAAATTATACAATAAAACTAACATAAATAAAACAAGTTTTAAATGATTCCAAAATGTTAAAATTAATTTGTTTTTCACCATAGAGGAAAATCAAGTTTCAATAGTATTAAATATTTTGATACTTCATGTTAAAATATTAATTATTCCGTCTTTCAAATATGATCCACTAAAAGTTTTACTGAAAGAACCTTTGAAAGATTTGTATCGTTACTGAAATAATAATGGCATATTCATTCCTTATTTAAAAGTTATGGATACACGTATCCTGAAATTTAGGTAAACAACTCCCAAACGAGTACAATCCATGCCCTTAATAATCTCCCTCGAAGATAATTACAGCTGCACCAAATCAAATATTACTTAAATCGTTAACTGACAGAATCAAGCCAAGACCAAGTTTCCGATTTTCCATTCACAGTTTACAGAAATTTTGCAACTAATTGTAAAGGCACATGTTCCGTCAAATACCACACAGCGAAGATACATATCCTCTTCTGTACAGAAGGCCATCCTAACTTTCGTTATCTTTTTTCTAAATGTGTACTGTACATTTACTAGATCAGACTTGCGCAAGTTATATACCTGTCGGGGCGAGATTTACATCAATACAAAATGTGTTCTAGTTTATTGCTGCTTACGATATCGGGAGGAAAAAAGATCCCTCTAATCTTCAGAATTAACTCATTATTTGCAAAGGTCGCCAAGCAGAGCTATGTATTGTAATTCTTATAAATTAGCAGTTTAAGATTGGTGGCCAATATTCAACTGGATTCCGGAATGAGCGCTTCTTGGTGCCATTGATTATTATGTTGATTAAACTCATCGATATAAACCAAGGAATTTCTGAATAGATAAACCTAAAACTGATTAATTACATCGTAGGATCGGAGAGAGTTTTTGCTTACAACAATTTCTGATTTAAAACGGTCGATATTTACCAAATTAGAAGAGAAATAATATTTGAATAAAATAAAATAATGTGGCATAATAGATTGTGCAATCTGCATCAATTAATTTAGAATAAAAGGCACAAATATAGCAAAAAAAATTGTTAATAACCAAAGCTGTTTAATTACAAAGTTACTAGTTAAATCTTTGTATAAACAGAAATAAGAAAGAATAAACATGTACATATTTATATTAACGATGACATTATTTATACATTATTTATCCGGAGTGAAAAATATATTCGCCACTTTGTTTATAATCGTAAATATAGTCCAAATGGAATGTTCAATAGATTGATACGTAACAATTTATCTAGAAATTGTAAATAAGAAGGTTCATTAAAATGAATTAAACTGAATAAAACTGCAAAAATAAAATAATAATAGTTAACGCACTAATTTAAATTTTAACAGAGCAAATTGAAACCTCAGTATTTATTTTAAAACACTGTCAGATAATTTCAAGTGTTTGTGTATACCTATGAATTATTTTGGTGACAGTCGTTCTAAATACGAATTTACATATCAATTACTAAACAGATGCGCTATCATTTCATGATTTTTGCAAGCATGTGTGACCATTTTATCTCATAGAAAGCAACGATATATTAGACTTATTGTGTAAATTCAGAAAACATTCATAATTTACAGAAAAGCACAGCTGGCTCGACATGATTTAGTCAATAGTGATTGAATAAATTATTAATGTGATGAATCTTATACAAATATTTTCAGCAAATAACGTGAGTATTCGCAACCAAAAATTACATTTTATCCGATTCTGTTCGGTTCATACACATGATATACTATATAATCCGGCCATCAATCTGTCGTTTTTATTTCCTGACGATGATAATGTGAACAATTTATAATCAGTATTACAATACCTAGCTTTAAGAAAGGACAAATTATTCCGCTTATAACCTTTTTATTTCTATAAAAAGTACAAAAAGGAGGTATTTATGACTATTCATAATGTTAATCAAGGGTGCACCCACCCCCCAGGGAATACATTTCAGTATGAAGACCTCAAAAAGATCATTTTTGCCGAAGATAACTAATGGATTGCCTCTGACAATTGTCAAGGCCTGTCCCTATCGTCATATGTATCTGTTTTGTTCTTTCAACCAGGAGAAATTGACTAAAGTTGCCCAAGAACCGCTACAAAAAACAATAACTTAAACTAGTTGCCATCACAATTGATTCTTCGTGGCCAATCCACATTGAAATTGTAACAACTAAACTTTGATCGATAAAACTAGTCACAAATAAACTTAGAATGATTTACTGCAGACAACTTTTATAGAATAGGATTGTATTTTTGTTAAAATAACTTGAATAATAAATAAACTGTCTGCAGTCGTCTTTTGACGACTTCGGTTTATTAAAGCTGATCAATGCTTTTTCCTTTATAACAAAAAATGGGAAAAGAAAATGGATAAAAACTTAAACAAACTGTCTGACTGGAGTTAAAACTTTCGAAACTGCCAATTTCACCCGATCAAGCGTAATAAATTGACGAGCAAAGAGTATCTCGTAGCTAGAGTTTCACAAGAAACAATCACACATGACAGGGGGGTGGAAAAGAGGGGAAGAGGGGAGACAACGCCGAAAAACGTACTCGACTCGACTTAATTTGTGATCGCCGGCGGGTTATAGACTTCACATTTTAAAATTTTGCGAATAAATTTAGATTTCCTCAAATAAAATTATGAAAAGCAAAAGTTGGTTGTTTTAGTTGGTGGCAATTAAGTGTTAAACTGGGTCCAAAGAAGTTTTCTTGATGTCGATCCGTTTTTGTGGAGGGGAAGGGCAGACACACAAGCAAAGATCGATAATTATTTGCGTGATATTCAAGGTTATACTGTTATCAGCTGCCATCGTTAACATTAATTATTTATTAAGGTTTAAAATAATCTGTCTGATTTTGTTGAACGTCAGCTGATTGTTTTATACTGATAGTTGGATTTTCCTGATTCAATATATTTTGGAGTCTAATTCGTGTGTACCTACCTACACATATATAGCGACACTTCCTTTCGTGGCTTCTATCTGCGTTTGCCTATCATGATATCGAAGATCACGGATAATGCTCATTTCTTATCGATAACTGCCACTTATTTCGCTAGATTAGATTGATGCCAAAGTTGGATGCTGCTGTTAGCTGGGAAAGGAAGGCTTTCTCAACTGGTGGTAAATGAAATCAAAGTTAATAAAAGATGACAAAACGACCTGCAATTTCCTGCAAACATGTTTCAACAGAGATTGATTCTTCTGTAATGTAGGGATTACCTTGTCTACTGAATACCGCCTAACAGTAATGGATATTCATTGTTTCCTATTTTCTACTGAGAACAATAATTATCGAAAGCCTGAAATAAAATTATAGAATTATCGGTTTTAACTAAAAATTTAATTATTTATTAGTGTCGCTTTCCTTATATTATACTTGACAAATAAGTCGACCTAAGCAATAGTTTTGCTGGATTTATTTGTTATATCTAAAAGTTATTTACTCCATTGGAACAAAAATAAATGAATAAGTCACAAAAAGTTACAATAAATGTCCAATTTTAAAAATGGTACACCTACAAGTTTATCCTTGGGATTTAAATACAGTTTAATCTCATTTTGGCTTTTAATGTAATTGCTTTGTAAACAACCATGCTTGATCACATTTTATTATTCTAAGAGCCTCTCGAAAAATACCATTAAATTCACAATGGAACTTAGAAAATCATAAAACATTAAAATTCGCATGCTTAAAATAAAACTGTCATCGGAAAACAAGAATAATTGTTTTTTCCTGACTGTATGATGCATCTTAGCTACTTGTATAGTTGCCATAGAAACCACTATAAACAGTTATTATATTGCAGTAACAATTTAATGTATGTTATTATCAAAGTATAGATCGATTTTATCATTATCAAATAAAATGATAATTCCATTTTCAATTTATAAAGATAACCCGAAGATGATGTGAAGAAAGTTTACTTAAAATAGTAAATTATCAAAAATGTTGTAAACAATTACAAAAATATCTAACAAGAACTTTCAGCATTGAAAATGTTGTAAAACGCAATAAAAAGATTAATCTGGTGTCAACATGAAAGATACTAGGTAAAAAATGATGTCGTTGTACATTTTAATCAATATTAAATAGTGTTAACTATACTAAAAAATGTTTTATGGATTAAATGTTTGAAATAAAAAATATATATTTCGAATTTTTTTTTAGAAAGACAGGAGATACAATTCTTATTGTTTTGAAATTTTGTGATAATTGAAACTTTCACACATTTTATTAACAAAAGGTTTTATAATAAAAACGAATAAATTTGTTGCTAATTATTTCGAGGAAAAACACTCTGTTAAATTAACAAACTGCAGTACAATAGCAGGCAGAAAATGCAGTCAACGTCTCTAATTATGAATTGATCAACAAAAGATTTCTAGTCAATGCAGACACATAAGCGCTAGGAATATTTGCAATCTTTACAGGGGGGGGTTAGTCACGCTATTTTCAGTCACCTTTTCCAGTCAAAGATAATAGAATAAAAGGAAACTAAGTAATACATGAAAAGAAGATTTACATTACAAATACGCTTTCATCTTCAAGGTTGGAACTCGGGCTGAAAACTCCCCGGCATTAGATTAGAAAGACAGGAATACAGTCTTACCCAAGCACATCTTACTAACAAGGGTACTTCTCATCTTACCAAGACATCACTCATCACTCCATCGCATTCTTGTTATCTATATCTGAATCCCTGCAAAGCCATCAGTATTCCCCTCAGGGACGTCTTGAAACCACGAAATCTGCTCACCTGCCGCCCAAAGCCAAAAGGAACCACACCAAAAGGATGAAACGTGATTGAGTGAAAATCCAAAATCCAAATTTCTAATTGTATTAATTGAACACTGATGCTGAGTCATAATAATATTGCCACCCCATACTGTTTTAGTTTCCGGAGCAAAACTCCTCCTCGTATATCATCAGTTTTCTCCACAAATATCGACTTTTTCATAATAAATATACTTCTAAAAGCAAGTACGTTCCATTTACCCACTCAGCTAGAAGAGAAGTTGATATTTTCATTAATTAAAGAGAGTAGCAAACATCTAAAATCATTTTTGTGTTTGGTAATCGTTATTTTTGCGTTAATTAGCAATTAAAAGGTATCGTAATACGCTCTGGTGGTGCTTATTTACTAATTAAACATTAAAAGAAGTCCAGTCAATATGGAAATTGTTTAAGAAAATAATTACACCAAATATTTTATTTGCTTTATATGAAGAAAATCTTTACAATTTATGACGACAGTTTATAAGAATCATTTCTCTATATACTAATAATTGTTGTCAAAAACGAAGATTTTCACAGATAAGATTGAACATTATTATCTAGAATAAACGATATTTTGAAGTATATGAATACAATAAAAAAATCTCAGTTCAGCGTGTTTTTAAAAAAATGGGGCAATTTAAAAAATTGTTTTTAATTTTAAGGCATTTGCACTTGTTTTCATATAATTTTATAAAATATTTCAATAAAAAAATGTTAAAGCATCGATTTTTTCATAGATCTTAATGACATAAAGATGATTCACAAAACAGAAAACGCTGGCTCAGTTATTTACCAAAAAATATTAGTTGACTCAAATTTATACTACTGACGGTAATTAAACAAATGACTTCTGTAAACACTATCCACTTTATTTTAACTTATATCTTCCCTCTGGATTCGCTTCCATTATTCATGAGATGGATTTCTCCAAATTGATGGAACACGTGATTGTCCACCGTCGGTGTTTAATTATGTAAGAGCTCATAAGTCACTTCAGATTACTAAAAACCCGGTAAGGCAAATGTGTCCACGGCAGAATTATCCTTCTTCAGTATTTATTTTCGATAAGAAAAGATCGATACAATTAACTTAACTCTTCTTTCAAAATTGATCTGAACGAATTTTAATCTAAGGATCTTAATAATTTCATTATAGGTCCACTTACCATTTTATTTAGTTAATATTTTGGTTTCTTGATTACCCAGTTTCATTGCCGTTTCGGAGATCCTTTCGAATTTACTCTCGTCCCAATTATAATGAAACCCCTAGGGCCACCTTCTCATACAACTTCTTGTCCCCTACGATTTCCTATGACTTGAGCAAAGTTAAAATGAATTTACTGAACTTGTCTTCAACAACCAGCTCTTTGACTAGACACATTCCAGTTATTTGCAAACAGGAAATTCCTCTCCAAGATAGTAGAATGATAAGCGCAGTGGTTATTGTGCCTTTAAACTTCTGGAAAGAGCTTTCTCTTAACTTTACTCCCTTCTTTAGAAGTTGGAAGAATGCAACGGGGAGACAGGAATCTAGATAAACAATGTTTCAATCTCTTATTGTTTCATATTAACTTGGGCAGGTGACGTAACTTTTTTCAAAGTTGGTAACTTTCCATATTTTCAGGAGAGGCTCGTGCTTATACTCAGGTATTTTTTAAAAAACTTTTTTCACACAGCCATTATTTTTAATTTTCATTGACAATCGTGTTTGTTTTGAATGACGATAATTAGATTTAGTTTGGGTATCGCATGCCTAAAGGTAATAGTGTCATTCAATATCGATTATTTATGACTAATAGGATATATCGATTACAGAGTTTCTTGTTAATCATTTAATCAATATCGATTATTATTTGATGCTTGTTGTATTATGATTTTAGCTGTTTGATGTTCGTTATAAGAAGTATAAGGTTTGTTGTTCGTTGGTGGAAGTTTAATGTTTATTGTATGATATTTAATGTTTGTTGAATGAAGTTTAATGTTTGTTGTTTGTTGTATGAAGTTTAAATGTTTGATGTTTGTTGTTCGTTGTAGGAAGTTTAAATGTTTGATGTTTGTTGTATGAAGTTTAATGTTTGTTGTTTTTATTAGTGTTTTTAGTTTTCGACGGATTTCAGTGATTTTTGCATCGAAAATTGCGAACTTTTAACAAGGTTATAACAAATTGCAACTTATAGAAGAGAAAATAGACGAGTATCGACTCAACACACCACTAGTTGTATCACTAATTTATTAGATAAT